>VZRV01003809.1:0-14477 GCA_013398115.1 Falcunculus frontatus
TGCCCCAGTGTGGGTCCCTTCCATGGGATCACAAGTCCTTCCAGCAAACCTGTTCCAGTGTGGACTCCTCTCTCTACAGGTCTGTAGGTCTGTGCCCTGCTCCAGCAGGGGCTTCCCATGGGGTCACAGCCTCCTTTAGGCATCCCCCTGCTCATCTGTGGGCTGCAGGAGGATCTCTGCTCCCCATCCCCTCCATGGGCTGCAGGGGCTCAGCTGCCTCTCCAGGGGCTGCACCCTGGAATCTTTGGGGAATCTCAGCTCCAGCACCTGGAGCAGCTCCAGCCCCTCCCTCTGCCCTGACCTTGGTCTCTGCAGAGTTCATTCTCTGAGACATTCTCACTCCCTTCTCCAGCTGTACTGGGGCAGTTTTGGGGTTTTTTTCCCCCCATTCTTACCTCAGTTACCCCAGAGGTGCTACCACAGTCCCTGCTGGGCTCGGCCTTGGCCAGCAGTGGGTCTGTCTTGCAGCCAGCTGGAATTGGCTCCGTCAGACACTTGCAGCAGCTTCTCACAGAATCCATCCCTGTACCCCCCTCCATCCCCCAGTCAAACCCAAAACGCTACTAAGGGTTAAACTTCAGGCTGGGGAATCAGCAGCAGCAGCAGAGATCCTTTAGAAGGCTCTCGCTTCTCTGAAAGTGCCCTTGATGATGTAGATTGAAGGTGGATCAGTATGGAAAGGATGACCTAGATGTTCTTTCAAAGCAGAATATTTCTATATACACATAAATATATACATATATATAATATAATCATCTTGCAAGCACTGGCAGCTCTTTAAAGGAGCAGCAACAGCTCCTTTTTTTTCAGAAATACCACATCAACAGCCTCGGCACAGTCCCCAGTGATTAAAGCTACACCTACAAGAAAAGCTGGAAGCTCTGCCAGTAAACCTTCCTCCTGCTAATGCTGCTGAAAGACCCTTCATTATCCCACCCAAGGCAGAGCTGAAAAAAAGATCCTTTCCAGCATCCCTGCATCAAAAAGGAGAGATTCAGGCAGTGGCAGCTGCATCAAATAGCCAGAAATATTTTACCCTTTCTGCAGTGATTTGCAGACACCCCTGAGACCCCATTCCATGTACAGAGACTCTGTGCTTCCCAGGAGTGGCCAGTTGATTTCTTATTCAGAATTTATCCAGAAAGCTTTTTTGCAGTAGGAGTATGTTTTAGTATGAAATCTAGTAGCTGGATAATTGATAAATTATGGCCATGAATAGCTTAAAAATAATTAGTTATTATGAGGTAGAGAATTGTCATTTTTATAAGGAAGACTATCAAGTTGTTATTGTAGGATTTGAATAACCATTTATTAAACATAAATATAACTAAAATTAACCCTTTTTTGACTCATTGCATGTATCTGTCAAAATTTATTTTGTTCCCTGGTAGGCTTGTAGTCCAAATTAACGTTGAGACCTTGTAGCTGTTGATCACAAATGATCTCCTAAGCCAAGATGGAACTGAAGAAACAGCAATGCAACTCAAAGGTTTGTACTGTTCACTGGAGCTACTGTAGTGAAATTTAAAATATGGGGTTTAAATGGGTTTGAGTCAGGGGTAGGTACTGCCCTGGTTGGTTGCACAAGGATGGGTAACAAGCTCTAATGTGCCTTCAGGTTCCCAGTGCACTGCCTTCAGAGATTCCCCACACTAAAGAAATAAAATGTAAGACATGAATGTGAGAATTTAATCCAGTAAATGATGTTTTATTCACTGAATTGTGCTGTCTGAGTAACTTGCCCCAGCCCTGGTCAAAAGCTTTAGTCCAAAACCCGGTTCTTGGGATCCCAGTTCTCCCAGCACTTACTGGTGGAGCGTATTTTGTCTAAATGAGCAGCATCACTGATTTCCCCAGGGCTGTGCATGGCACTGCCCAGGCTCCCCAGGGAATGGGCACGGCCCCGAGGCTGCCAGAGCTCCAGGAGCGTTTGGACAGCGCTGCCAGGGATGCCCAGGGTGGGATTTTGGGGTGTCTGTGCAGGGCCAGGGGCTGGACTGGATGATCTTTGGGTTACCTTCTCTCTCAGAATATTCTGATTTCAACTGGGAGCTGTAACTGGGAAACTTAAGGCCTGAAGTCCTTCATTTCAGTTCTCTCAAGAGGTGCTCCCTGTGTGGCTGCTGATCCTGAGCAGTGAGAGCTCCATGCTGGGTGCACTCTGAGCCCATTGACTTGAACCTATTGAGGGGTTCCTTGGGATCCCAGCCCTGATTCCCCCTCAATCCCCACAGGCAGCTTAGTGCTAAACTGAGCTAGGGGCTTTTCTCTTTGGGTTTTTTTTTTTAATGTATATGCATATATATCATTTCAAAGTGACCTGCTCAGTTTTTACTTCATGCAGTTTAGGTACAGGAAGAAAATAATCCATCTGTGGAATATTTCTGTGCAAGATGACAAATGCTCAGTTGGAAAGGTGGCTTCTTGCCCCAGACAGGGACAGTCAGGTGAGAGTGAGTGCTCAGAGCTATGCCACGTTCACCTCACTCCCCAGAGGCCTTTTCCTGCCTTCATTCACCTTTCTCCCTGTCCAGCTGCTGCAGCAGAGGATGCACAACAGCAGAGGTGTAGATGGCCAAAATTATGCCAAAGAATCCTTGGTGCTGTCGTGTTTCTGAACACCAGAGCACTGAGTGCTGAACAGGTAAAACAGACACCATCTATAGCTGTGCTGTTGTAGCTCCTGTGACTTGCCCTGGAGGAGTTGTGAACAACATCTCCAAACCCTGTGGCTTTTCAGGGTGATTTCTGGAAATGGGGGAACGTTTCCCAGAGAGGGCAGAGGAGTTTGGAAAGCTGTTGGTGGGATGTGTCCAGCCTCTCAGACCTGGGGATTTGTGCCTCTTTACTTCCTGTCACCTCTGTGGGTCATAATAACCTTTCTTTCTTTTTTTTTCAGGAACTGTCTCCCCTGTACCTCAAGAACTTCCTGTAGGAAATTTTTAGACTGCTGGTGGCAGCCCCATGGAGTGAGTCAGCTCCATGCTGCTTTCAGTCTGGTGAATGAAAGGATTCTGGAGGCATAATTTCCTTATTACTGAAGCCTGGGTTTGACAAAATTGTAGAATTCACTGCTTTCTCATAGATATGTGTGCCTAATTGACAGAAAGAAAACACCATTGCCTTGTGTGAATCAGAATCCCAGAATCATTAAGGTTGGAAAAAAACTTCCAGGATCATCGAGTCCAACCTGTGACTGACCCAGCCCAGAGCACTGAGTGCCACCTCCAGGCCTTCCTTGGGCTCCTCCAGGGATGGCGACTCCAAACCTCCCTGGGCAGCCCCTGCCAAGGCCTGAGCACCCTTTCCATGGGGAAATTCCTGCTGATGTCCCCCCTGAGCCTCCTTTTCTCCAGGCTGAGCCCCTTTCCCAGCTCCCTCAGCCGCTCCTGGGGCTCCAGCCCCTTCCCAGCTCCATTCCTTTCTCAGGCCTGAATGTGTGCAGATCAGAGGCACCGCTGTGCTGAGAAGCTCTTGAGTGCCCCAGCTTTTGCCAAAGCAGGAACACAAGAGCAGCAATGCTCTGGGTAATTATTCTGATACCTCCCTTCCTTAAGAGGCTCTGAGATGAGTGTTAAGGGGAAAAAAATTAAATCTTCTGTCCAATAGGTTATTTCCCAGAGAAATACCAAAAATATCCTTCCATTGAGAGTTAGCTTTTCTGCAGTAATTTCTCTGTAGAAAACATGAATATACTGTCCAGGCCCCAAATAACCCCACACTGGAATGGCATCAGTGCTGGTGCACACTCCTGGCTGTGCTGCTGGGATTCTTCAGCCATTTCCTGCTCCAGCACTCGGCCACAAGCCTGAAACTCCTCACCTTAGTCCTGCTCATGTTTTCCATTTCTTTGAGGCTTTGAAGAGCTTAAAGATCACCTCTCTCAAAGTACTTGACAAAAGTATCTCTGCTCTGTGAGAAGGTAACTCCTGCACTCCTCATCTGAAGCATTTTTCCATCTGCCTGATCTTTTCATGTCTTTTTTTTTTCCCCAGAAAATTCACCTTCATCCTCTTTTTTTGTTTCATGACCTGCATCCTACTCATTTGTGGCCTACTCAGCCCTGGGACACCTCTGGAGTGCTGTGTCCAGCTCTGGATCCTCGGCACAGCAGGGACACGGAGCTCCTGGAGCGGGGCCAGCGCCGGCTGTGAGGATGAGGAGGGCCTGGAGCATCTCCGTGCCCAGGACAGGCTGAGGGAGCTGGGGCTGCTCAGCCTCGAGAGGAGCCCCAGCTGAGAGGGGCCCTCAGGCCTGGCTGTCCCTGTGTGCAGGGAGGGCTCCGAGCAGGGCCCGGGCTCTGCTCCGGGGGCCCAGCAGTGGCACCAGAGCAACGGGCAGGGCCCGATCCCAGCAATTCCCCTGCACAGGAGGCACAACTTCTGCCCTGGGCACTGCCCAGCCCTGAACAGGCTGCCCAGGGAGGGGCTGGAGTCTCCCTCAGCGGGGATATTCCAGAGCCCTCTGGACACAATCCTGTGCCCTGTGCTCTGGGATGGCCCTGCCTGAGCAGGGAGGTGGCACCAGTGACCCTCTGCGGTCCCTTCCAGCCTGACCCAGCTGGGATTCTGTGACCCACTGGCAAGATGAAACACAAGAACAGATGTTATAAAGACCAGGGAAAGAAACAAGGTATGAAACACATTTAGTCTTTGGCTTTCCATGTGGCAATCTCAAACTCTATTTCCCCTCTGTATTCCCCAGATATTGTTTCCTCCCTGTCCCACCATCCCTGGGTGGGATCATCCCTGGTCATCCTGGCCATCCCTGTCCCAAAGCCCTTCAGAACTGACCAGGGCATTTAGGATTAATGGTTGAGCTTTAGAGTTTCCATCCACAAAATGGATATTGCTCATCTGGAGGTTGTGGTCAGAGCTGATGGCTATAAAGCTCCTTAAAGATATGATGCTGTAAAAATTGTGAAGTCTATTGATGGTTTATTATTTTTATCTGTAATATTTATTGCCTTTCACTTCCTTCTTGCATAACATAGCAAATGTTCTGCTTCTTGAAAACGTGTGGTAAATCAATTGATCCACTGTTTTTTTCAAATATCCTTACTTAGTGTTAGTTTTCATGCACACGTTTTGGAATCTATGTAAAATATGCCTTAAATAGCTGAATAAAATAAATGCCAGGGCTCTTACAGCTTTTTCCACCTGCTTTCAATGCAGAGCTGCCAAACAATTTTGGTGGTTTATAGCCTGTTGCCCAAAATCAAATTCTCTGTTACTTTTGGTTTAAGGGCTAATAGCTTTTTGAAATATATTAGTGTTTTCTGGTGACAGATCCAAGATTAGCTGTTTATCCATTGTTCCAAGAGGTATTCTATAATCCTGTGGCACAGTCAACTTTATGAGGAATTTTACAACCTTTCATGAGCGCATTGTGTTTTAAAATGCTAAAAAAGCAGTTAAGGAGAGAGGAAAACAAAGCACTGCAGTGTGTCCCTGTGATGTTCCATTGGCCTTTGAAGTGCAGCGCTGGGGCGTGGGGAAGGATGACTGCAGGAATGACTGCAGGAGTGACTGCAGGAGGAATCACTTTGCCCAGACAGACTGAGGAGCCAGCCAGCCAAAGGTTTTAAGTGCTGCAGAACTGCTTTGCTGGAGGAGTATTTGCCTTAAGACAATGAACAGCCAGAGTGGGGGAGCCCAAGTCACTGCCAGACCTTGAGCCCGTCCTTAGGAGCAGCAGGACTGAGAGAATGGCATCCACTGGGTTGGTGTCAATCGATCCTGATCTTTTCATGTGATGAGATCAAAACCAGTGTGGGCAGCAGACTGAGGAGGGGGATTGTGCCCCTGTGCTCAGGTGAGATCCCACCTGCAGAGCTGCCCCAGCCCTGGCCCAGCACAGGGAGGACCTGGAGCTGCTGGAGGAGTCCAGAGGAGGCTCCAGGATGAGCAGAGGGATGGAGCAGCTCTGCTGGGAGGAAAGGCTGGGAGAGCTGGGATTGTTCACCTGGAGAGGAGAAGCTTTGGGGTGACCTCAGTGTGGCCTTGCAGGGCCTGAAGGAAGCCTACAAGAAAGATGGAGAGAGACTGGGGACAAGGGAGTCACAGGATGAAGGGGCAATGGCTTCCCACTGTCAGAGGACAGGGATAGATGGGATACTGGGAAGGAATTGTTCCCTGGAAGGGTGGGGAGGCCCTGGCACAGGGTGCCCAGAGCAGCTGTGGCTGCCCCTGGATCCCTGGCAGTGCCCAAGGCCAGGCTGGACATTGGGGCTTGGAGCAGCCTGGGATAGGGGAAGGTGTCCCTGCCATGGCAGGGATGGAATGAGATGGGCTTTAAGGTTCCTTCCAACCCAACCCATCCAGGGATTCTCGTCTATGATTCTGGGATTTGAGGCAGTGCAAAACCAGGACTTTGGGAGTGTATCCATTGCTCCCAGGTCATTCTTGCAGGGTGAGGCAAAGGCAGAGCACTGCTGGGGGAGGGCAGGGCTCAGGACACCCCTGCTTCTTGCACCATTGCAAACTGTGGGTACAACTTGGATGAATCCCTCCATAACACTTTATTCCTCTTTTGCACGGAGAAAAAGGGAAACACCCAAGTGCTGTGATGAGATAGACCAGAGGAGGGAGAATTGGATGGGCTCAGCACAGCTTTTGTCCTTTAAAAGCTACTCTGTGAGACCTTCAGCCCCAGATGCAAACGTATATTCCTTCAGGAGAAGTATTTCAGAGGCAGGGTCTAGCACATCATTTTCTCTCCCTGCCTCCTTAAAGATGTCATATCCTTCCCCCACAACAAATGCTATTGTTGGGAAGAAAATGGAAAATCTTTCTGGCCATTCTTCTGAAATGAAAGCAGCAATCTTCAAAGCTAAGAACAATCCCTTCAGGGTAGCTGAGTAACTACTCAGGCTATACAAAAACAGCCAATTTGTACTTGTGAGGTATCGAGACTCAGCTCTTCCGTCAGGCTGGAGATGTTTGTGCCTGGCAGTGGCTGGAGTCGTCTGTCACTGGGACACGGTGGGCTGGGCTTGGGCACTGAATGGTGCTGAAGCCTGGTTTTGTGATGGGGGAGAAATCACAGCCTATTTTGGGCACCAGTTTTCACTGGATGGAGGAAGTCAGCGGTCTGACTGAGCCTTGGGATCTGCTGTCCTTTGCAGCTCCGCCAGCCAGTGCCTGGTGGGAGTGGAGCAAGCTCAGCCTCCCCTGGTTTGTTCTCCCAAAACTCTGTTTTGTTTTGTCCCAAATCTCCTACTGCAGTTTCACCTAAACATTAAACAAGAGGGGGAGATAAGGTTCTCTGTGAGTGACTCCCCAGCTGGGAATATTTGCAGTAAAAAGGAGACTCCTACCTGAAAAGAGTTTCTTCTGGGGGCCTCCACACTGGGATTGGCAGTTTTGTGACCCCGCCTCCCAAACCAACCAGCCCCCTGTGGCTGGCACTGTTTCAGCACCAATGCTGAGCTGAGGACTTGGGGCTGTTCAGCTGTTCTGAAATTGCAGCCCTCAGTTGAGTGTCTGAATATTTGACCCATGAGAAGAAGATGGACAAGACGATCAGAGGGATGGAGAGTTGCAGCTCCTCTCTGAAGAAAGGCTGAGAGAGCTGACACAAAAGGTGGGGAGAGAGGATTTACAAGGCCCTGGCACAGGGTGCCCAGAGCAGCTGTGGCTGCCCCTGGATCCCTGGCAGTGCCCAAGGCCAGGTTGGACACTGGGGCTTGGAGCAGCCTGGGACAGTGGAAGGTGTCCCTGCCCATGGCAGGGGTGGAACAAGAAGGGCTTTAAGGTCTTCTCCAATCCAAGTCATGCTATGGTTCTGTAACTATCCTGAAAACTCAGCTCTGGGCATTTTGCCTGGACACAGCCAATGAATCAACAGCAAATCTGAAATAAAATCCAATTTGGTTTTGTTTTTCCCACTCCACCTTTCATTGAACTCCACAAGGGTACACAGCACCTGTGAGGTTTTGCTGAGACAGGCACTCGGTGTGTTTTGGGAACTGTGTTCCCAGTTCATATACAGATTCCCAAAATAAAGCAAAAGACTGCCTGAGAGGGAAGTTCAGTTGTTTAACTCACAGTGTAAACACATGTATGTCTGTTTCTTGACCTACTTGATTTTCTAAACACTAAGAATTGCTTTGAATTATTGTTTTTGCTGGGATGCAGACCTCTTGAAATTTTTATGAGGAGAGTCTTTTAAATTCTGCAGCAAGAATTTATTGATGTCAATCAATGATGCTTAATCAGTGTGGTGCAGTTCACATTGGCATTTGTCAAGCACTTGTTGCCATCTGTGGTTCCTCTTTATGGGGAGGTTTAAATTTTTTGGGTTAAACCAGTGTATTATTTGCAGATGGTCAGCCCATCATTCATAACCATGGCAGGATAAACACTGCCCTGGCATGGCTGGGATACAGTTTAAGCACAATGCAAGAGACATCTGAGTATTGCAAAAGAAGATTTATATGAAAAGACATAAGCAGGCAAGTATTTGTGCACAGTGGCTTGTAAAACTCACCAGATTTTTTTAAAAATTTGTTTTCTTTAATACAACACTGTCTGTATTTTGAGATCCACACATGGAGGATTCTTATGGATAAGGAATAAAAGCAAGCTGTCAGTTTTCCATTGGCATCTATGGCTGCACCATGGCCAAGTCTTGCATTTGTACCTTCAGCGCAGCCTCCATGACTTTGGACTCTCACCCTGCCCAGCATGGTCCTGCTGGGGGGAGTAGGAGCATGGGCAGAGCCATGGAGGGTTCAGAACAGGCTTTGAGCCTTGACCCTAAGCTGAGGACTTGGTGTAAGTCATGGGATAACAAGTCTTTCTTGAGCGTGAGCTGTAGCATCCAGAAGGTCCTCAGAGCCAGGCTCCAGTGGCAGCCAAGAGGGGATGCTCCATCTCTGGGCTCTCCTGTGCTGTGGGACAGGCCAGATTGCTACAGGAGGCAAGACCAGACTGTTGGGGAGACAGCTGAGCCCTCAGGGGGTTCCTCCATCCAAGCACACTGACTTCTGATCTTTGTCTCAATACTGACTTCTGGGCTTTGTCTTGGCTGCAGTGTCAGAGCTGCACTTGTGGCAGGCATGGGAAAGGCAGTCCTGATGTTAATGGGAGCAGGGATGGTACCGTTTGACTTTGGGATCTTTCAGCATTTCCCTGCTCCCCACTGGCATGGATGTACTGCAGTGCTGGTGGAGGGACCATCAGCTGAGTGTGTCAGCCTGGGACTCAAGGGGCTGGTGACAAACTGACCTCTTGTCCTGAAGGCTCCTAAAGGCTTTAGTCCTGGCCAGGTCTTCTGTGTCATCTCTTGGTTTCCTTGGGAATTTGAACCCCAGGGGAGTGGCTCCCCCCTGCCAGAGGGGAGGGATAGATGGGATTTTGGGAAGGAATTATTCTCTGGGAGGGTGGGGAGGCCCTGGAATGGATTTCCCAGAGCAGCTGGGGCTGCCCCTGGATCCCCGGCAGTGCCCAAGGCCAGGTTGGACACTGGGGCTTGGAGCAGCCTGGGACAGTGGAAGGTGTCCCTGCCATGGAGGGATGGCACTGGATGGGCTTTATGGTCCCTTCCAACCCAAACCATTCTGGGATTCTGTGGTTTTTTCAAAGGTCTTCAGGCGTCTTTTTGTTTGCTGGTGTAACATGAAGAAACAATGGCGTTGCCTGGCTCAGGGACTATCAGGGGATGATGAGGTGCTGGAATAACTTAGGCCAAATAAGTATCTTCTGTAATAAAAAAGAAATAAGTGAGAATTTATTTCCTAGTCACACAGAAAGTCAATATTTAAAATGGATTTCCTGACTTTTCGATGATTTATCAAAATTTCAATGAACTTGCTCCTCTTGCTCTTCTCCCTTCCCCCCTGTTTTTCAAGAAAGAAGCTGAAGCTTTTCAAACCAGCTGTAATAATAAAATTATTTAAGAATTAGACTCTGGTCATCAAGATGAATATTGAAGTTCAAAGCAGCAAAACTGAAGAGTAGTTGACTTCAAGCTGTGATTTTGCTTTTTTGGGAATAAGTTCCTTAAATTCTGAAGTCAGTCAAGAGCTGAAGCCATTCCAGAAGCTTTATAAATGCTGATCCTGAAAGATACTTATTGATAACCATAGCAAAGATCTTTTTAATATCCTTGAGGGAACCATAAAGCAATCTCACAAGCTAGAAGTACAATAAGTTGCTTGTTTTTTCACAGCATTTCCCTGATGTATCAGTGATGAGCTGTCCATGCTCACGGGCTGAACTTAAAAATTCATGAAATATGAATGGAGTTATTGTAATGTGGAACTAAATATGTTCCCAACTTTGAAGATAACACTGAGGAAAGTTACTTTTGTGCATCAGCTGTTCCCACAGTGGAGAGGAACGTTAAGGCTGGAGATAAAGGGTTCACTCCTTGATGTTAAATACGTGCCTGAAGTACTGTCAGAAATGTCTCAGAGAGAGCAGAGTGAGCCATCAACTTCAGAATATTGGCTTCTGAAAATAATAAAACATCTTCCTATACAAGTTTTACTCATTTCACCAGCCCAGGCCTCCCAGTGATGTTGGTGACCCTTGCAGGGAGCAGATTCCTGCATGGAGAAAACTCCAGTGTGGGAGAAACAAAGAGTTCATAGGCAACATGGAGGCTTAAATTCACCTACCTGATGGACGTGGGGCTTTCTCAGAGGTGGTTTTGAGTGGCAAAGTGACAAAATTAAGGCTGAATAATCAGGAATTGTTGAGAGCCTGAGAGAAAAAAAGGGAAGATGCAACTCCTGAGCACCACACAAAGCCTGAAAACAAAGAAATAACCCAACTGCACTCCCAGCACTCCAGCCAGAATGCTCAGATTCTGAGGAAACAAAACTGGCTTTAAATTGAACCTTTTCTGCAAGTTTTTGGTTGGTTTTGTTTGGTTTTTTCTTTTGCCAATTACTGTTCTCAGACAGGGAGTTGGTCATGGAAAGGCTCATTTATGCAATTCAAGGAAATTTAGCTGAAAGACCCAAACATTTTTTTCTTTTTGTGCTGGTGCAACAAGGCTGGCAATGTAACGGGGTGCAGCCCCTGGGATCAGCCGGGAGAGGATGGAGCTGATGCTGAGGGAAGGCACCTGTGCCCTGCAGAACCCCCAGCACTGGCAGAAGCTCCAGTGAGTAACAGGAACTATTTTTTCCTGCCTGTTTTACATCTTACAGATTGTGAAGACAGTCTGCCCCAGATCTGTCATGGTATCATGCTACCATCACACACTCCTGAAGTGATCGGGGGGTGATAACTTCTGCAAATCAAGTTATTTTTGTATTTTTAATTCTTCTTGTAACTGGCAGCTCGTGTTGGCTGTATTTTAAGGAGCAAAGATTTCAGCTAAAGCATTACTATGTCATTAACCAATCCATTGAATATTCATGATTTAGTGGATTTTTTTCCCCCACAGAAGGAGAGAAGTAATTATTTTGGCTAGCACTTGAAAAGTGTGTGTGCTGTTCACAGAACTCCACTGGAATGGGCAAAAATAGAATTCTTCTATTAGACATGCAAACTGATCTCCTCTGCCCGATACTGAGACATATCCTTTAGTTCTTCTTCTCTATTTAGTAACAACGTTTCAAGCCTTTTTGGGGTTTTGGTTTGGTGTTTTTTGGTTTTGTTTTTTTTTAGGAATGTAATGAAAATGGAAAAAAAAAGATAAAAAATTGAAGAAAAAAAACCCCACACTCTCCAGTAGAGGCTGAGCTATGCCTTGGTTGGACCCTGATTTAGAGAGTGGGGTCTTGTCAAACCTTTTCAAGCTACCAGTTTGCATTTGCTGTTAAAATTTAGTTCAGTGTCCCGGGGGTGCAAATCTCAAAGGAAATACGGGTGGGGAAGCTGCTCTCAGGACTGGAATGCCACAAAGCACAATTTGTCCTGGTCTCCTACAGCCATGTCCTGTCGGTGTCCCTCTTCAGGGCAGGGTGACAGGAAACAGCCTCGAGTTGTGCCAGGGGAAGTTAAATTAGGTATTAGGAAAATTTCATCACTGAAAGGGTGGTCAGGGCCTGGCACAGGCTGCCCACAGCAGGGGTTGAGTCACGATCCCTCCAAGCGTTCAAAAAACGTGTGGGTGTGGTCCTTGGGGACAGGGGTTAGTGCTGAACAAGGTGGTGGGGCTGGGTCGATTCTTGGAGCCGATGATCTTGGAGGTCTTTCCCAACCTCGGTGATTCTGTGACTCTCTGATTCAGTGGACCCTTTGATCCTGATTGTTGTTTGTCATCTAAAGCATTCTGCTCTCCCTTGTCGCTGTAGGGGAGGTACAGGAGGATCTGTTTGTGGAGAACTCTGCAGCTCTGGTGACACAGGTGGCATTTGGCTCCTGGGCAGTCCCAGAGAGCTGAGCCTCGTTCAGAACGTGCTGGGGGGGGTTTCTCAGGACACACTGAGAAGGGAATGTGATGCTTGGTGTGAATACTCTGGGGTTTGCTTGGTCTCCTCAGGCCAGAATTGATTAGAGTACAACTGAACAAAACTGAAATAACTTCCCCCACACAAAAGAAGTGAAGGGAAAATTGTTGCTGCACAGCAGAAGGGGCCTGTGGAACATGGAACACTGCAAACCAGTTCAGGAAGGGGGATCAGGCTTTCCTCGGGCTGGTTCCCATAGGAATTCTGCAAAGGGAAGCACTGCCCCGCTGCCCCCGAGGCCAGCAGCAGGGCCAGCTCTCCTGCAGGCGGATGGAGCTGGGCTGGGGACAGTTCCAGGTGATGGGATCATTGTCAGCCAGCACGGCTTCAAGGTCTGCTGCTTGCCTCTCCCCCGAATAGAAGAACAGCAGCAGCAACAACAGACACCTGGGGAGCTTTTTCAAGTTAATCCTCCTGGACAGGGCAGGGGGGCTGTTGGCACAGGTGTATTCTGAATTTTCAGCTCTCATGTTACTTCCCACAGAGATATTTTTTCCTTGCATTTTTTGGGACTTCTTGGTTTTCTCCTGCCATGCTGTCCTCCCCGGGACCACACACGCTCACGGTGCCAGGTGCCCTGTGGCTATCTCTCACCCTAAGGGGAGTTGTGGCTTTCTCCCTCCCTCCTTCTTTTTTTGGGACTTAATTCTTCTCCTTTCTTGGGGAAAGTGGTTGCAAAAATGCTCGCTTTGTCCTTCAGCAAGGAGCTGCTTCAAATTCTTTCATTCTCTTTTTTAAGAGCCTAAGATTATTTTTTTTCCATTGGGATCATCTGTAACAGCCATGTGCCAAACATCTTTAAACCCAGCTTTTTCCAAACTGGTTTATAATTAAAATAGATCTTGCTGCTTCGGTGTAATGCACCAGCCTGACTTCAGTGGGAGCAGTGGTAATGAAGGACAACGGGAATGGGTTTTTATCCCAGACTGCTTCAGAATAAGCAGCAGGTACTTTTCTGTTTGCGCAAATATTTCTGCGCCTGGCAGTTGAGGCCATGTGGTTTCCCTTTTTGGTAAGCTACTCTGCCAAGTTGGGGTGGTGTTTGTTTATTTGTTTAATAAAAAGCGCTTTTATTTATAGAGAACAATCTCAGTTGTCAGCTTTGGAAACAAACCTTCTCTTTATCATGTGCCAAAGCACCCCTATAGAACCCCCAAACCAGCTTCCCCTCAGTGCCTGCCAAAAGCTGGTTTTCAGCAGTTTGTGAGGTATTTCTAGCTCTATGTCATGCAAATCATTCACATTTTCACCCTTAGCAGAATAATGAACCTGAGGATGATGGACTGACCACAGTATTTTAGGGTCTGACCGTGAGTTATGTGCCTGTCTCTTCTCCAGGTTTGTAGCAGGATCCTGGGTCTGAACATAGAGGCCATAAAAGACTTCATGCACAGCTAGGACTAAATTAAAACTCAAAATCCTCCAAGGCAATTTTAGGTTTGTTTCCATGGCATTGATTTTTTTGTTTCCCTTTTTTTTTCTTTAAATATGACTTGAAGGTGAGAGGGGTTATTCTTACCTTTTGAAAAGTTGCCTTGAAGGATACAATGACTCAAGGTTGTTTGAATTTCTAATCCGTGTCGGTGCCATCCTTCTGAAAAGCAGGGTTTAACTGTGGCACATGGATAAAGCTCAGAAGAGGGGGGGTTACTGGGCTTGTTCAGTAGTGGCTGTGCTGTCATGAGAGGATTCATCATTCTGGCATTAAAACGTTGGATAAGAATTGTAGTTTATGATGTTTATCACTTTACCTCATGTCAGGGTTTGAGGTACTGACGATCCTTGCTAACGATAGCGGTGACAGCTCTAAAGTCATTCCCTCGCTCCGGCACGGAAGGTTTGGGGAGCCTGGGGAAGCAGGATGCTTCCTTTGTCATTCCGTGCCGGGGTCGGGAAAGCCGGGGTTCCGAGGGAGAGGACAAAGCTTCCATCCGGGAAAGAGGGGAGCAGTATCCAGGAGAGGGCCACGCACCGGCCCGGGGGGCTCAAACTTTCTGTGACACCGAGCAGCCCGAGCGCGTTACCGCCATCGGCCCCACCTCCACCCGTTACAGCCCCGCGCTCCGCA
>VZRV01003809.1:15101-107550 GCA_013398115.1 Falcunculus frontatus
CCCGCTCCCATAGCCCTGCCGGCAGCGCGGCGGCTGGCGGGGCCCCTCGGGAAGTTTGATGGCTTCTTTGAGGAGAGTCAAAGTGCTGCTGGTGTTAAACCTGATTGCCGTGGCTGGCTTCGTCCTCTTCCTGGCCAAGTGCAGACCCATCACGACCAAGAGCGGCGACTCCTTCCATGACATCCATCCCAGGGCAGAAGTGGCCAACTTGACAGCCCACGGCATCAGCTCCATCCAGGATGCAGTGCTGAAGAGGCTCTCGCTCCTAGAAGACATAGTCTACAGGCAGCTGAATGGTAGGAACAGTTCTCCTGCTCTGTAATGCCTTTGGGGTAGGGTCGGTGGTGAATCGAGGCTCGGAGCCGGTGCCCGCCTTGCCTGAAGTTTGCATGACGGACCCCTGCTCTCCCCTCTGTTATTGTGCAAACGGAATCTCAACGCACTGAATCGATTTAGCGTCTGATTTCAAGTTTTCCGTGTGTGTTTAAAGGTCGGGGTACCTTGCACAGGATGGAAGGAAACGGTAATAACAGAACGCTGCCTTTCAGATTTATAGCGGCGGTCAGAAAATGCCAGTGGCACGATTTCTGCATCAAACGAGCCGGGTGTGCAGGGGGCGAACACGGGTTGGAGCAGCACAGTGTGTATCGATCGAGGGAATGGCTTTTACTCCTACAGAGCTGGGTTTGGAGAGGAGTTTTTAAATGGCTCAAGCGTGTTGCATCATTTGAGTGCAGAAGGTCAGAAAGCAAAAGGCACTTTCTCTAAGAAGTTAAGCAAACTATTCAGTATTTCCTATGGCTCAGCACTGACAACTGCTAATTAAAATCTCAAGTAATGCTTCTCTTTATAGCACAGAAAAGGGATTTCTATTAAAATCTCACCAGGTTCAGTAGTTCTGAGATGTAGAATGGCAGTTTTAAAGATGCTGTGCAGGATAGAGAAACACGTTGTAAAGATGTAAGAAATCTAGGTGAGGTATCTAATTAAAACATTCACTGTGGAAGCTGATTTTTTTAAAAGTTGTTCCCCACAGATTCACAACTGGGGGTGCAATTTCAATCAAGGGTCTTGCTTATTGCTTCCAATCTCTGTAGCTTTAATGCCTGCAAGTTTCTGTGTGTTGGAATGAGCAGAGTTGGTGTTTCTGGCAGTGTCAGTGTGATTCCCTCTCTGAGTTTGGAATATGGAGCTCATGCCCCATTCTGTGCTGTGCTGAACCAAGAGCTGGTGTGTGCTGTGTCTCTGTGCTGAACCTGAGCTGTAACTGGTGTTCCTTTGCACCAGGAGAGGCAGGTGCAGGGATGCAGCGTGGCTTTCCCGGAGCACTTGGCTCGGGCAGTGGTTCTGGGGACGGCACTGGAGCACTCAGCTGAGGAGGAAAGTGTTACTGATGTTCCTGCTTTATATATTTGCATGAGAAACCTGTCCTGCCTGTGCCTGGCGCCACGAGATGTTGAAGCAGCACTGGTGGGTGATAAACAGAGGTGAAGCGTAAGAATAACGAGGAATAAGGTAGAAAGTTGAATGTTACTTGCAAGTGCACTGTGAAATTTCCTGCTCTTGGATCCTGCTAGGGCGGAAGTTTCCGGGAAGATTAGGCAGTTGTTTGGGCAATAACTGCAGCTCAAGGTAAGAGCCCTTATACCAGGACGTTGGACTAGGATAGGACAAGTGATCATGCAGCAGTCTGCCATCCCTGCACACACAGAGGGTGAGCTGAGGTTATCAGTTATTGCCCTTCTGTGGAGGTTAACGTGGGCTCCCTGCCCTGCCCTGCCCTGGGGGCTGCTCTTGCCGCTGGCTGGGGCTGCTGAGAGGAGCTGCAGGGGCAGGGACAGCTCGGTGCTGTCCCCAGGCTGCTGCGGGCACGGGGAGCGCTGTGCTGGAGCCTGCTCAGTGTTGAGCAGCAGTCATGCACCTACACACCAGGGGAGGCAGAGAGGGAATAGATATGTTAGCATATCACAAACGTTTTCTCAGGGCAGGCAGAGAGCTGAGCACATAAATGTGACATCTTGTCTGGCTTCTGCATCCTGGGGTGATTTATAGCAGCGCTGATCAGTCTGGCTAAAAAATAGCTCTGGCAAAGCGCTTATGTAACTTTGGGTCAAGTGTATATTTGGTACATGTGCTTTTGAGACAAGCTCAGTGTGCTCAGTGCTCTGAGGGGTGGCTGTGTGCTGTGCTTCCGCAGGGCTGGGGTTTACAGTGAGATGTGGGGGGCCAGGTGAACCCCCCCAGCAGCCAGCAGCACTGAAAGGAAGTAGTCAGGGGCGCTGTGACAGTCCCAGGGACTGAGGATGAGGAGCAGCTGGGTTGGCTTCCTCACCAGGAATTCTCTGTGCCTCGATCAGCGTTCATCCTGGGCACTTGAGGAATGCCTCTAAAATCTCCTGCCTGCTGGAAGTGTGCAAATAGGAGCTCACCACTTCTCCTTGATTTTCACATGGGTAGTTTTGTGCTGGTGCTTCACAAACCCCTCCTTAGCTCTGGGCCAAGCCCCCTGCGAAACGACCCACTGAGAGATTTCTCTTTTGGTTCTAAAAGGTCATATCTCTTTGAAATCTGACCTGTGGTTTAGCAGCTACAAAATCATGGAATAGAGTATCCCATAGGGGGGGCCTGTGGACAGCCTGCACCTCACGGAGCATCGGGAAGTGTTTGGCCAAAGAGAGAAGCTACAACCCAGTCTGGATGCAGCCAGCTATGGATTTCTTCTGCATTATAGCACTTGGCTGGATTTCAGTGGGAGTTGAAGCCATCTTTAAAAACCCGAATCTCTTCAAAAGCTCCATTCTGTACAGATGAAATGAGCAATCTGATCGTACCATTGCTGTGGGTTTGGTTTGTGAGTCATGTAGTGTAAAGCAGATTGGAAGTAACAGCTCTCGGTGGTACAGCAGCCCTCATGTTTTATGTGTGTGTATTTATTTATTTCTGTAAAGGTTGGCTCTGGGAAAAGAGCTAAACAGCACTGCTTTGGCTCTGGGAAAGGAGGGATTTGACAAAATTGTTCTGTCTGAATGATGTTTCTCTGCCGTGCCATTCTGGGAATAACACCAGGCTCCCTCTTACTCCTCTCTGGGCAAGGAGAGCTGACCCAAACGTGGCCCAATCTGTACATTTGCTTTCTTCTTTCTAAAAGTTGATTATTGCTCTTTAGCTCGTTGCACAAGTTGTGTGGGGTTTGCTCTTTGCTGGTCTCTGATTGATGGCTCCCACACAGAAAGGTCCGAGGGTGCCCTTTGGAATGGAGGGCTGCGTGTGTGCAGGCACTGATCTGGGAGTTCAGAGGGTTTTTAATTTCTGCAGTCACTTTTATGGATGGAATTCTCTTGTCCAGCAGATGTCCAGAGAAAGCTAATGAAGGTCAGAAAGGAACGCGTGTGTTTTACTCTGGGTGTTAACTACAACTTATCTTTTTGATCCAAGCCTGGTTTCTTGTGTGCTGACATTTACATAAGCACAAATCATCATCCAGATTATTTCCAACTTCATGGAGATTTGCACAAATGAACTTTTCAGTTTGTCTCTGTGTTTACAAAGAGGGTGACCAGGTGAGGAGCTGCAGGGAGCAGAGACTCAGAAGGGAGCATTCAGCGTTTTCAGGAGCTGTGTGCTGCTTCCTGGGAAGTGCTGGGCAAAGTCTTCCCATTGGCTCATCCCATTCCCCTGGGGGTAATGTAGGAACCCATTGATGACCATGAGGAATTTGAGAAATTGGGCATTTATAGGACCCAGAGAGGTCAAGAGAGGTGGGCAAAGCTTTTAACATCTCAGTGGCTGTAGGGTGAGTGAAATGGCTTGAGGACAGCTGGTGTTTGTGCCCAGTGCCCAAAGGTACTGTGAGACCCTCTCAGTGGGATGGGTCAGTAAACGGTGCTGCCACTGGAAAATAGGGATTGCAGGAGGGAGAGAACTCTAAATAAACCCTGGGTTTGGGTGTGGGGAGCCATCCCCTGTACCTGCCATAGCTGAGCATCTGGAAAAGATGTGAGCAGGTCACGTGTGCTGCTCACTGGGGACTTGAGGAACCTCCCAGGCAGCCACCTTCCAGCTGTGTGTCCAGCACAGGTCTGGCTCTTGGATTAAAGCCTCCAAGCAGTGTGAAGGCTGTAAACTCCCTCTCTAGGGCTTTGGATGCTGGTGGACAGTGGTGGATTCACAGCAGCTGCTGACTCCAGTAATTGCTCAGCTGCCAGTGACACAGGGATGATGTGGCATCTACCTGAGTAGTGTGGGAAAATAGTACAGAAAGTCTGAACTTCAAGCTAAATACTGGTGAGGCAGAGAACAGAAGGGCATTGCTGACTCATCCAGAGCTCTTCTGTTAAATTTTATTTTGTAGACCCTCAGCAGATCATAGAATCACAGAGTGGTCTGGGTTGGAAGGGATTTTAAAGACCCCTCAGTTCCACCCCCTGCCATGGGCAGGGACACCTTCCACTATCCCAGGGTGCTCCAAGCCCTATCCAACCTGGTATATAAGGTCAGGGAGAATTACAGCTCATTGTAAATTGTTGTAAAAGAGAGAGCAGTGATGAAGGAGAGCTGATGTGAAGCCGGCCAGAAAAGGGGTGAGCAGAGAGGGTTCCTTCCCCCGTGCTAAAGAAATGCACAGGTTAAACTGCTGCTTTTACCAATTGGTAAATGTTGAAGAGGAACTTTACATTCCTTGGGGGTGAAATAAGCCTGTGTTCATTTTTTAAAGCAGCCTGCATCTGTGCTTTTGCACATGGAATAATGTGAACATGCTGAGGTATGGCCAAGTGCATGCCAGCAGCCTCCTGTGTTCTGGCTGTGCTCTCATCTGCTTACCCAATTAGGAAATTAACTTCGGGAGGGTTGCATATGGACATGGAACTGACACTGAACCACAGCCCTCAGCACGGTGTTGCTATCCTTGTAAAGTGGCACTTAATTAACTTAAAACACTTTGGAGATATATGGATTTGCTTCCCATAAGGATAAGATAATGCTTATCTTCTCTAACACTTATCATTCTCCAAACACATTACAAACCTAGCTAACCACTGAGTATAGAAATTATATATGTAAATAAGGCAGATTAAAAGTGGTTTTATCAGCATTTAGGAGAATGTAATAGCACTACACCCACAGACTGGTAATATTAAGGTTTTAACAGGTAGGTAATATATTAACTTAAATGCTAAGAAATTCCCTGATTAAGATAAATAACTAAGTGTAAATAACTGAGAGTAGGGAAAAGCTGTTTGTAGGCAGAAGGGCCCAAACTTTAATGATGTTATTGAACTAAAATAGTTCTTTATATGAGCAGAGCCTTGGTGGGTGAAATCCTTTGATATAAGAAATGATGATGTGGAGATAAGAGATACACGATGGGGATGTGGCTGCTGTGTTAACTGATGGCTGTCACACAGCAGCTGGGATGCTGCTTCCCTATCTATCCCACTCCCAGGATGTTTCTGAAGTAGAAAATAACTGTATTATGTTGTATGGTCTTTACATATTATACAGCAACTTGATGAAAATTGCCACTTTAACATTTAGGATGTACCCAACAGGTTTGGTTGCCATATTCCCTATTAGGAATAATGCAAATTATGCATTCAGTACCTGCTTTTAGAAGTTCTCAGCCTAAACTTTCTCGCAGCAGGAGAGAGGTCTGCACAGGCTCAAGGCACCTGAGAGCTGCTGCCTGTAAATTATTCTTAGCAGGTTCCTGAGAACTGGGTTTGATACTGATCAAGGAATGAATAAAGGAAATATTTCTTAGAGAAGTGACAGAGTTAGAAGATGAGGCTTAAGACAGACATTTAGAAGCATCTGGAAGCTCAGACGTTAATATGACATTTAGTTTGCAACCTGTCTGACAAGGAACTGATAGATAATTTGGGGGTTTGATGGTTGTTTGGCATCATGATCCAAATATTCCCTGTCATTGACAACGAATGAGTAATAAGCCAGTAACACATTTGTCATGCAGAGACAACAGGGGATTCATGGGATGCACCAGCGGTGACCAGAATACAGTGACAACGGTGGTGGTTTAGTTCTGCATATTAATTAGTTCTGCATATTAATTCAGGTCTCCCTGAATGGAGAACAGAACCTTCCCTGGCTGGTGGAATTCGCACAGGTATGTCAGATTTACACTGCCTATCCAGTTGTGCAGCTGTGAGAAATATCTCCCCGAGGATACAAAACACCCAGAAAGGTGCTGTAATTATGTGAACAACAGTCGTGTTTGCAAGCCTCAGTCTGGATCAGCGGTGTCCTATTGCGCCTCCAGGGAGAGACACTTGGAATTGGATTTATTTGGAGAAGCATGGGCATCTAGAGATGTTTCAGTGCCTGGAGGCTTCCAGCTGCCACTCTGAAGGGCAGGACTCTGCCTGGGTGGAGTTCTCCCCTGCTGGGCTCCCGAAGCATCCTGGATACCCTGAGGCCTTTGTAGGGCAGCAGGAATTGCTGAGGAGCAGTCCTTTGCTTGCTGTCGTGGAGATCTCCCCTCTTGAGCAGGCAGGACCGATGGATGAAGTTGGCTTTAGGCATGTGCTGTCCATGTGCTTGGATTCTGGGGAATCTTCTGGTCCATTCCAGGCCACCATCCTCCCTCCTTATCCTCTCCCGGCAGAGAGCATGAGTGCTGCTGATCAGAAAATGCAGCCTGTGAGAAACCCACCTGTTAACAGGGCACAAGAGCAAAGGGAAATGAGCCTTCTCAGGTAACCAAGGAGGGTTTACTGATTTTGTGATTCATGCCACTAATCTTTGCCTAAAATGGAACATCTGCTCCAGATGTTGCTGGCAAGCTGCCAGCTCCCAGCTCCTCCAGACACGCCTGAGCTGCGGGGTGTAGCTGAGGGTGTTCTGCATGTTGATAGATTAAATTTAAAAGAGAGGCTTATTTTTGGTAAGATGTCCTTATCAAAGTCTGCAAAGGGCTGTTCAAGCTGAATGCTCAGAGTATTGACCCTCCT
Source organism: Falcunculus frontatus (assembly GCA_013398115.1). Lineage (NCBI taxonomy): Eukaryota > Metazoa > Chordata > Aves > Passeriformes > Falcunculus > Falcunculus frontatus. Next base: position 22,070 of record VZRV01003809.1, read on the forward strand.
GTGAGTCAACAGCAGTGATTCAACTCCAGAAATGGATCCGAGCAGCACGGAGATTATTTTTCCTAAACAGTTCTGGGAGTACAAGCAACTGCATTTTCCAGCCCCCAGTCCCCACGGTCAGATTTGTTCCAGAAATTGTTGAATGCTTTACACCTTATAGCTACAAGCCTTGCTATTTCTGCCTATAAATCTAATAGCTATCGACCCACATTCTGACATCCCCTGACGGTTATCTAAAAATAATGCAGGAATGATGCAACGAGACGTAAAACTGTGTGAAGAGAGGGCTGTGCTGAGCCATCACAGCCTGCTCGGGGTGCAGCTCAGGGCTCTGCTGCTCAGGTCCTTGGGGGGATGCAAAGTTGCCTTACGAAGGAATAAAATTCCTGGTGAGTTGGATAAAAATCACAGTTTGCATTTTCCTTTTTAAAATCTGGTACTTGGCTCTCACTGTGTAATGAATCCCAGTTCCTGTGATCCTGCCCTCCCAGGGGTTGCTCCCTGGGAGTCACTCTGATCCCTGATACCCCAGAGAGCGATGCCAAGGGCTGTCTGCCATGTCCCAGCACTTGTTCTGCCTTGGAACAGGAAACACTGACAGCATCACTGGCTCTCTGCTGGGGGAGTAATCCGAGAATTCTGCTTTAATGGATGCGTTAAAAATAGGGATCTCCCTGGGCTCTGCGACCCAGGCTGGTGTGCAGGAGCACCATTCTTCCTGCTGGCAGGGAAAATGAGACATTTCTGGAGCTCTGGGGCTGTGTCACACACAGTCAATGAGCACATCTTCCCTCACAGCTGGTGTGCCGTGGTGCACATGGGGACTTAATTCCAGTGCAGTGAAAGCAGCACTGTGATGTGTCAGCATGGGGTGTCTGGGGAGGAGGGAGGGAAGGGGAATCCTTGGTCCCTCTCCCCTTTAGTACCCCCAGCTGCGTGCAAGTGGAAATGACTTAGAATCCCAGACTGGGTTGGGTTGGAAAGGACCTTAAAGGGCCTACCAGCACCACCCCTGCCATGGGCAGGGACACCTCCCACTGTCCCAGGCTGCTCAAAGCCCTGTCCAGCCTGGCCTTGGACACTGCCAGGGATCCAGGGGCAGCCACAGCTTCTCTGGGCACCCTGTGCCAGGGTGAGAGTGAAGAATTCCTTCCCAATATCCCATCCAGCCCTGCCCTTTGTCAGTTTAAAGCCATTTGGTCTTGTGTCTCATCCCATGGTTTGAGGTGTGAGTGCCCCAGCAGTTCCCTGGCTCTGGAAGGGGAAGGCTCAGGCTGGGAAGAGCTGAGCTCTGCCATGTGCTGCCTCTGAGCATCCTTGATCCCTCTGACTCCGTTCCCCAGCACCCAAATGGGATACAGGGCTTCCTTTGCTCCCATCCCCTCAATGGAACAGCAGGGCCTTTCTGTGTTGTGGGCACTGGAAATCCGAATTGCTGTTCCTTGGTGGGTCTAAGTGCTGACACAGAAAGCAGAAAACCATTACAAGAGGGAAATCAGCCGTGGATTAACAGACACCAGCAGTGCCCCAGCCGAGTTACTCTGGGTGTTTCCTCGAGCTGCAGAGCCTCAGAGAGCCAAGCGAGGTTTCTTACCTGCTGGTTCAGAATTTACTTAACCTTAGTTTTAATCTTCATTAGCTCATGCAGTATTTTGGGCAGGGTAATGGCCCACCGTGGTTGTGCCTGTTCTCAGAGCATAAAGGTAAAGTGAAAAGGTTAATTTTAAGGTAACAATTAGAATTCCTTTCTGGGTCTTTGCCTATATTACACTTTAAATGAAATCATGAGGGCACTCACGTTTGCACCAAATTACTGCTAATTCTTCCAAAGCAGTTGCTTGATCACACTTCACAAACACTAAGCAGAGGAGGAGAATAAAAAAGTGAAAAGCCATTTAATGAATTTTAAAGCTCGCTTATATTCCATTATTGGATTTTAAATAATTTTTGTTGACCTTTGTGTGTTTTTAGTATTTGCTGCCTTCAGTGAGGTAAGCTGGAACACTGGATGCTTCAAATAGCTGGGAACATAAACCCCCTGTTCTGCTGGATTTTATTTCAGTTTTCCCTATTTGCACTGACAAGACAATAACAGTAATAACCATCACCCTGGTGTGAACCACGTCGTGCCTTGCCCTTTGCTAAGTGTAGCCTAAACACCGTAATGTGGGATTTTAGTTTGCTGGAAGTTGTTGTTCTTGTCATCAGGAGGGACTGGTGTCACTGCTGAGGGCAGCAGGATCCAGCAGGAAAGGCTCAGGGCTCGGTTTTAACTCTGATGTTTTGTGTGATGCTCCACCGGTCACACAGAATAGTGTTAGAAAAAAATGTGTAAGTTAGGGATTTCTGTTCCCTTGTGTATTGCTGAAGGGATGTCTCAAGGACAGGAAGAGATGAGGGTTTTATGTGGGGAATGATATGAGAACAAAGAAAACCTTGCAGATGAGTTTTGGTTATTTGAAGATCCTTGGAACTGGCATCGAAGAGGTGGGAACAGAAAAAGTGAGGCAGGAGAGATGCTGGGCTTGCTTCTCCCTCCTTCGGGAATCCCAGCTGGGTCAGGCTGGAAGGGACCGCAGAGGGTCACTGGGGCCACCTCCCTGCTCAGGCAGGGCCATCCCAGAGCACAGGGCACAGGATGGTGTCCAGAGGGCTCTGGAATATCCCCGCCGAGGGAGACTCCAGCCCCTCCCTGGGCAGCCTGTTCAGGGCTGGGCAGTGCCCAGGGCAGAAGTTGTGCCTCCTGTGCAGGGGAATTGCTGGGATCGGGCCCAAGGGCTGGAAAGGCCCTGGATGAAGTGATTCCCCCTCCTTGCCCAGTGGCCCTGGCTGGTTCCTGTCCCTGATATTTGGTGCTCTAAACCGGTGAGAAACAGGCTGTTCCCAGACCACTGAACAATATAAATCATGCAGCAGAGTGAGGCAGAAGATTGGGGGGAGGGAGAATTAGACCTAAAGTTGTGTTAATTCCCTGTCACTTTTGGATTTCAAACTCCAGTTGGTTTAAATCTGTATTAATTGCATGCTGATTAGGTTGAAGGGGAGATATGTTAGAAAACGAAATAATAGAATCAGAGAATCCCCTGAACTAGAAGGGGCCTGCAAGGACCAGTCCAACCCCTGGCCCTGCACAGGACACCCCAACAATTAATAAAGCAGTTATTAAAGGGACACACAGAGGGACCCTGGCTGTGGGAAGCTGGGGGAACCAGAGGTGTCAGTCTGGAGGAGCAGGTGCTGCTGGTGGGACAGGGGCTCTGTGGATGAAGTGACAGGGTGGACCCTGGCAGTGATTGGGTGGACCCTGGCAGACCCTGGCAGTCTGGTTTTCAGGCCCCTCAGGTGGAGGTCAGACTGAATGAACCTTCAGTCCCTGGAGAAATAAATGATTGATTTACCCTGTGGGATGGGGGAGCTGCTCTCTCTGGCATCAAGGGGGATGGTTCAGACGTGGGGCTGTTTGCTCAGTGCTGTGTTGGGAGGGGACAGTGAGTGAGGTGCATCGTGCAGGTGGTTTAGGGACATGCAGATACCTCCCAAACCTCATATCAGGAATGTCTGGAGGTGGTTCCTGCCTTTTACAGTGTCTGACATGGGAGGTGTTGCAGGGTCAGGTCATATTGACTTGAGCTGCCTTTGGATCAAGCTGTGAATCAATAGTGACTTTCTGAGAGAGTTTAATCTCTGTTCTGACAGACATGAAAGGGGCTAGGCAGTAAAATGGGATTTTACACTTTCATCAGTCTTTTCCTAGTAAGTTGCTCAGCTCCCAAGTACTAATTAATGCTATGTTCCTTCCACGAATTTCCCTTCCTACTGATGCTGTGTGTTTGATCCTAGAGAGCACCAGGCCTTGCAAATTAGAGCTGCCTGCCAGGCTGCAGTGGGGACAGAGACAGGAAGGGATAAAACTTGGACATCACATCCCCATTGGAGACCTTCAGCATAATTCATGCTCTTTGTGCAGCTGTTTGGAAAATCCTGGAATTCCCTTGAAGGTCCAGCTCTGCATATCCAGAAACACCCAGCTCCAATTCCAGAAATTCCAAAGCAATTGTATTTGGATATCCAGATTCACTCCAAGGCTACAGACCTGGGTGGAGACACCTCTGGTAGCATTTTATTCTGAGGCTGCCCAGACTTTTCCAGCATGAGAAACTGCTTTAATTTGTTTATAATTTTTCCAGTTAGACTGAGATGGTCAGAGATTGTCAACTTCATGTTTATCTTTAATTCCATCAAGCTGGTCCAGATGTTTCTGGAAAAGATGTGTGAGAAGAATCACAGAATGTCCTGAGCGGGAAGGGCTCCTCAAGGATCACCCAGCCCAGCCCCTGGCCCTGCACAGACACCCCAACAACCCCACCCTGGGCATCCCTGGCAGCGCTGTCCAAACGCTCCTGGAGCTCTGGCAGCCTTGGGGCCGGGACCATTCCCTGTTCCATGTGCCAAGAACAGGTACCATTGTTCCCATGGAGGGACAAAAGGGGCTGAAAAGGGAAAATGAGTGGAGTGATTGAACCAGCAGCTCAAAAAAAATCGGGCTGAGAAACCATGGGAGCAGAGAAGGGGGAGATGAGGAGGCTGAGATGGATGGGGACCTTTGGAATTGAGAGGGAGAGAGGGGGCAGGGGATGGGACAGGGTGTCCAGGCAAGGAGCAGCAGTCCTGGGGGCATCTCTGGGTTACTTCAGAAATATTTGCATGCTGTGCAGCTGCTTATTTTGTTACAAGTAGTGGAAAAAGGGCTCTCTGCAAAAAAAAAAGTCTATTTTCAACTCACTACTTTATATAAATGAAGTATAACTGAAAGGAGAGGTATTTCCAGAAGCCTTAATGGCAAATGTAGTCCTTGGAAGTTTGTTCTGGTTTGGTGATTCCAGCGTGAGCCTCGCTCAGGAGATGAGTGGGTGCAAAGCAGGGCAGGTATTATTAGCTGTGCAAAGCAAAACAATGCAGTTGCTGTGGAAAAATTACAGGGTTTGTGCTGAAGCCGATATTTAACCTTTGTTTTTACAACTCCAGAAATGAAGCAGTTTGTTTCTTAATGTGGGTTTAATGCTGCAAGTGTGTGCTGACTGGAGTTTCACACGGAATGGAAGAGATGCCAGGCTATTAAAGTCTGGTTTAACGATCTCTTTTCCCATAACTCCTAATATTTGCCATTTACTAATTATGATGTTCCGAAGCAGTTTGCATTTGTAGTAGGTGTTTTAAATGCTGCAGCTGTTTTAGTTTCAAGCTAACTGCTGGTGACTTTTCTTTTTAAAGAAGTATTGCATAGTATTGGGGATTTTTGGAGGCTGGCATGGAGAGCTCACCTCAGACTGTTCTTTATTAGGAGGTTTTGGATGTCCAGGCCCGCAGTGGAAGCACAAATAGATGTGGCAGAGCAGCAGCAGTGCTGGAGAACACAGAAGCTGTCTGTGAGCATTGTCTTGTGGTGTAAACTCCTGTGAGTCAGTGAGGGTGTGTCCAGGGGTGGCTGCTGTGGGGCCCTTTGTGATTTGGGATGTACTGCTCTGTTTGTTTTTTTTTTTTAAATCCTTGGGATTTTCTGGCAGTTCTTTAACAGGGGAAATGTGGCTGTTTGAGAGGTCACAGCCTGGGCAGCAGCTCCACAAGGAGGCTGTGGGAATGAAAAGAGCACAGTGGTTTGTTCATAGCCCATTTTACTGCTCCAGGGGACAGAGGGATGGGGCCGGGTGATCTCATTTAGGGCCCCAGAGGTGTTGTGAAGACACTAACCTTCGTATGGAGTTTGCAGGACAAGGTTTGGGTAGCAGGGGGCTGCAGGGGTGGCTTCTGTGGGAAGCTGCTGGAAGCTTCCCCCATGTCTGATGGAGCCAACAGCAGCCGAGTCCACGGCGATCCCAGGGGGATCCATGGGGGAGCAGAGATCCTCCTGCAGCCCCAGGAGCAGCCCAGGGCAGAGCAGGGGGGCTCTGAAGAGGCTCTGACCCCGTGGGAAGCCCCTGCTGGAGCAGGGTCCTGGCAGGGCCCTTGACCCTGTGGAGAGAAGAGCCCACACTGGAACAGGTTTGCTGGAAACAATGACCCCATGGAAAGGGACCCACACTGGGGCAGCTCCTGAAGGACTGAGCACATGGATAAAGGGATCCACACTGGNGGGAGGGACCCCGGGCTGGAGCAGGGGCAGAGTGTGAGGAGTCCAAGGCCTGTGGAAGAGGAGCAGCAGAGACAACGTGTGATGGACTGACCACAGCCCCATTCCCACCCCCCTGAGGTGCTGAGGGGGAGGAGGGAGAACAAATCAGGAGTGAAGTTGAGCCTGGGCAGAAGGGAGGAATGTGGAGAAGGTGTTCTAAGATTTGGGTTTATTTCTCTGTTTCCTGCTCTGGTTTGATGGGTAATAAATGAAAGTGATTTCCCCCAGCTGAGTCTGTTTGCCCATGGCAGCCCCTGGTGAGGGATCTCTCCATGCCCTTATCCCACCCTGAGCCTTTCCTTGTGTCCCCTCTGCCCTGCCCAGCTGAGCAGGGCAGTGACAGAGGGGCTTGGTGGTGCCCAGGTGCACAGCCAGGGCCACCCCAGCACAGCCTTATTGTGTGAGTGACCTTCCTGCAGAGGAGAGCTGAGAATGCCAGAGTAGTGGTTACAAAACAACTTGTAAAGTGTGAGTTAGGCTGGGGCTGTACCTGAAGGAAAAAGGGAAATGAGCAACTCAGAACTGCTGGGATGCTCTGCAAGCAAGGCAGGCCTGTTACCTCAGCTGTCTGTTCCCTTTGCGTGTTATTTTACCTTGAATTTTACTCGTTGTGTTGTTTTTTTCCTTTATCCCATTTCTCAATCACCTTCACCAGAGGCAACTCCAGCTGTGACTTGACAGCTGCTACTGTCTTCTCCAGCATGTGCTGCCAAAACCCCAGTTGATTGTAGGGCTTAAGGCACAGTGCTGTCTATTTTCTGTATTTCTGCCTACTATGAAATCACACATATTAATTATGCTCTTTCCAAATTCAGAAGCCTCCAGGCCTATTGCAATTATGGGGTTTTTTTATTTAGTGTTTGGCAGGTGTGCCCAGGCAGTAAAACGGCTCATGAGCATGGCCCAGAGCAGAGCTTTGGGGCTGGGTGGACCCAAGCCTTGAACCAAAACCTTAAACTGTTAAGGAAGCTTGAGTGTGAGTGAAAACTTGGAATACGCGCTCTCCACTTGACATCCTGTGAAATAATTCCTTGGCTTGGCAGAAGGGGCTGTGGTGCCAGGGGTCGGATGTGCTGCAGGACCTCGTGCTGGGCACTGGGTGTGATCCTGCTCGCTCCTGCTGTGGGTACCTCGAACTGAGCTCATTTCCTGCTGCTTTCAGCTGCAGGCTCTCTCTCTGCAGTCTAGAGGGCAAAATGCTGCTGCTCCTGGAGGCAGAATCCAACCTGCAGCCCCCCTGTCTCTCTCTCCCAAAAGTACTAAAAAAGGAAGAGAGATTTTCCCTTTCTTGCCTGCTGCTTCCTTGGCATTTCTCACACCTCCACGCTGAGCCTTGGCTTAAAGCCTTCAGAGTTGAAACTCAAGAAGTTGAGGAGGGGAAAAAAAAGCTGATCCAGGAGTCTTCTGCCTGGATCAATGGAGCAAAAGAACGGGCTGAAGTTGCATGATTGGGAGTCAGGAGAAGTTTGCTCATGTGCTGTGTCAGGAGCTTGTGCAGGCGATTATCTTCAGAGGTGCATAAGGCAAAAGCTTTTCCAGTCTAAGGAACTTCCTTTTTACTTGAGTTTTAAAATGCTGATTTTTAGTTTATTTTTTAAAACAAAATTGCTGAGAGGGGTGTTCAAGTAATAATGAAATTTTTGTGGTTCATTTTCTTTGACTCATTTTTTAGATGGTACTACACAAAACCTTTCCAGTGTTTGCCTCCTGTGAGCCCTGGGATTCCTTTTCCTGCCTTCAGTTGCACTCCCTGCACTCTGCACACTCAGCCCTGCCAGGCCCCCAGAGCTTGCCAAAAGGAGCTGGGTGGGAGCAGCCCGGGGTGCCCGGCCTTGGAGCAGAGCTCGGATCCCCCAGTGTCCCTTGTCACCTGTCCAGTGACCAGGGCTGGAACTGGGAGCAGCAGGAACGTGTTCTGTGAGTGCAGGGGCACAGCTCAGGAATTTCCTTATTCCTGGAATAGTGCCTGTTCTGTGGAGCCAGGCTGGGAGAGCTGGGGGGGCTCACCTGGAGAGGAGAAGGCGCCAGGGAGACCTCAGAGCCCCTTCCATGGCCTAAAGGGGCTCCAGGAGAGCTGGAGAGGGACTGGGGACAAGGGATGGAGGCGCAGGACACAGGGAATGGCTTCCCACTGCCAGAGGGCAGGGATGGATGGGATATTGGGAAGGAATTGTTCCCTGTGAGGGAGGGGAGGCCCTGGCCCAGGGTGCCCAGAGCAGCTGTGGCTGCCCCTGGATCCCTGGCAGTGCCCAAGGCCAGGTTGGACGGGGCTTGGAGCAGCCTGGGACAGTGGAAGGTGTCCCTGCCCATGGCAGGGGTGGCACTGGATGGACTTTAAGGTCCCTTCCAACCCAAACCATCTCAGGATTCTGTGGAACCACTGGAAGGGTTTAAAACCCTGCAGCTGAACCTGTAAATTTTTCTGAGGAGTGGGCCCTGCCTGCATCCCTTCGTGTGGGGGGTTGGGAAAACCCAAGGAACTCTGGTTCCATCCCTGCAGGTGTAAGCTCTGCTCTTTCTAGGGATTTCAGCAGGGTTAGGATCAGGCTTTGCTCCTGAGCTTTATTAATTGCCACTATGAATTGGAATGCTCTGTGCTAGGCTAAAGAAATAAGAAGGTAGGGCCTAATTTTCAGGCTGAAATTGATGTAAGCTGGGCTTCTCTCATGTGAGTCCCCTGAGCTTTTTCAGTCTAATTCAAGAGATTTTTTTTCCTTCTTTCTTCCCCTTGCTAGGTCACGAGGAGCCTTTGTATTCCATTTGCATTGTGTTACCTGTCAGGGACGTGTAGCTGTGGGCCACATTCAGAACTACCTGTAGGGCAGACACCTTCCAGCTGTCCTTCGTGTCTGTGTCTCAGGTTGGTTTTCCTGACAAGTGTGGACACTTTCATATTTATACCCGTGACAGAAAGGAATCGAATTAGTCTGAAATCACCCTCTGCTCTGACAATGCTCTGCACTTTCCTTACATTGAGGAGATAAGGAGACGAACAAACCTGCTTTGAAGATGAGCTGATTTCCATAGCAGGCAGAGTGACCTACTTAAAGGGAGAGGGAGAGCGAGTGGGGCTGGGAATGGGCTCTTTATTTATTTATATCATCTCCAAGTGCCTGTGTCAGCTCCCCTGGCTGAGCCTGCTCCTGACACTCACCTGACAGCGGCAGAGAACGCGGAGCTGAGCGGACACCGTGTCCTACAAGGATCTCCTGTGTGTGAACAGCCTGGCATTGGGGCACTGGGGAGTGACACCTTCACACAGGGCTTTGGGGAATGTTAATCCTGGCTTCACATTGAGGGAAACCTGCATGGCTGCCTCACTTAAGTGAGGAGGAGCAGGTGCCTCGCTTTGGGGTCTCGAGGGTCCTGTTGAGAGCATGGGAGCATCCCTGTGGGGAATTGCCACAGGGAGATCCGGGGATGCCCCAGGGGATGGGTTGGAGCAGCAGGTGGGTGGTGAGGTGTGTTTGCTCCTGATTTTGCGCACTCCTGGTTTGGCAGCCAGCTGACACACGGAGTCACATGTGTGCCAGTGAATGAACACTGCCTGGGTGGGTGTGGGGTTTGTGGCCTTTTCTCTTTAAATTGGGATCTCTTAGTGATAACCTGTGTCTGACTGGGGTCAGCTGCCACCCTAGTGGGGAACCTGCCTCAGCAGAACAGAGTGCTGTCCTTGCTCATTGTCCTTGGGGTGAAGTCAGTGTGTCACAGAGTCATCACGGGGGGGTTTGGGGCCAAAGGGACCTAAAGCCCCTCAGCCCTGTGGTCACAGAATCACAGAATTGACCAGGTTGGAAAAGACCTTGGAGATCATCGAGTCCAACCTATGAGCTGACACCACCTTGTCACCCAGACCGTGGCACTGAGTGCCACATCCAGTCTTTTCCTAAACACCTTCGGGGACTCCACCACCTCTCTGGGCAGCCCCTTCCAATGCCCAGTGTCCCGTGGGCAGGGACATCTTCCACTGGGCCAGGTTGGCTGATGTGCATCTGGACCAGAGTGACCATGGTCACACCAGCCATGGAAAGGCATCATTTGTACCCCAAGGGCTGATGTTCCTGTCCCAGTGGGTTTGTGACCACCCCTCTCTCAGGTGCTGAGGGCTGGCTGTGCCCTGCCAGCGCTGCTTCCTGGGGTTGTGACTCAGCTCCACTTGCATCACCTGCAAAATAATTCCTATATCCAGAGCTGGTGCAGCTCAGGCATTACAAGAAACTGGGATGATGAGAGCTTTCCCAGGCCCAGAACTGACGGACACTCCTGCATGTCCAGTGTGATGTCCTGAGTGTCCGTGCTGTTGGTTGGAGCTGCTGGCTGGGACAGCCTGGTCTGAGCTGGTTGTGTTTATGAAGAGATGAAGGTTTGTTCACTTAAGTAGACAAGGCACTGAAAAGTTTTCTTTGCCTACCCTGCAGAGGGACAATTATTTAGTAAGAGCAGCGTGTCTGGTTGTCTCTGCCTGAAGACGCCTGCCCTGTGGGTAGCTGGGTTTCACCAGAGCCATGTGCTGAGTTAACAAAGCCCATCAGGAATTTGGCAGGATCTGGGAACCGAGTTAAAAATTAAGCACTGACAAGTAGGTGAAAAAAGCCTGTTCACAGCCACCTCGGGGCATCAGTGCTCCTGTAACAACTTTGTTCTGTGCAATTACTGTCCCCTGTTGCTTTTTAATAACATTTCTGTTTCTCTGAGTCAAAACTCGGCTCCTTTAAATTTCCATCCTTCACTGTGAACAGCAAATCTGTGAAGTCTTGAGAAAATCTGTGGCCTGCTTGAAGTAACATTTATAAAATTAAGTTTATTGACTCAATGCAGAGAGGAAACCTCAACAGAATGAAGAACTTCTTTCTGTGGAGGGTTGGCAGAGCCGTGGAACAGCTGCCCAGGGAGGTTGTGGAGTCTTTGGAGACATCCCAAACCCACCTGGATGTGTCCCTGTGTCACCTGCTCTGGGTGATCTCCAGAGGTCCCTTCCAACCTCAGCTGTTCTGGGATTCTGTGAAAATGTGTGTATTTCTGGGGAGGTGCAATGAGAAACCGCATCTTGCTTTTTTTCTTTTCTTCCATTCAGCATTGCAGAGTTCTCCTGTCCTCTGAGCTCATCTGCCTTTTTCCCAGGGTGGAGAGTCCCAGTTTATTTCATTCTTCATCTAAAAAAAAGCATTTTTAAAATCTTTGCTGTCCTCTCGCTTTGTGTTGCTACATTTTTTTTTCTCTCTCTCTCTCTGATTTTACCTGGAGCTGCCCAGGGCTGCACCCAGCGGTCTGGGTGGGAAAGGTGTCCGAAATAAGGGGAGGATACTTGGGCCAGACATTGGCAGAATGGCACCAGTAATTGCTGGAAATTCAAAGCCATTCCTGTATCCATAACTCCTGCTAGTGATGTAGGAATTACTGTTCATTCCTGCTCTTAAAGGGGTCCAGGGCTCAGCTGGACAGGGCAGTGTCTCATAGAAACGAACCTGAATGGCTCCAGTGCTTCTCTGTCCTCCTTGTCCCACCTGTCCGGAAGGAAAGACTGGAAGATGTTCCAAACCCTTGTGTTGCTTCACAGGGTCTGTCGAGCCTCAGCGTCTCAGAAAATCAAAGTAAACGCCGAAACCCGGGCCCAGAACGATACAGACTTGAGCCACTTGTGGAGCTCTGGGCCATTAATGTTGTCACCATCAGGATTTCTGGAGTTCTCAGGAGCTGGTGTGACCCTGCACCCCCAAGGATGTGTCTTACCTGTGCTCAGCGGGGTTGCAGAGGCATTTCCCCCCTTTTCTCTGAGTGTGCACCTTGTGGAAGTTTGGGAGCTCTGTCTGGGTAGAATTTGGCCAGTCTGCTCTCGCCCCAGTCTCCATCCTCAGCTCTTCCTCTTGCTCAGTGATCCTTGCAGCTTTCCCAATCCCACACGCTGGCCTCTGCTGCTGATGGCAGACACCAGCGCAGCTGGGATTTATCTTTGGGAGCAGTTGTATTTAATGTGTGTGTCGATAGGATGCACTTCAGATCTGCGTGTCCTGGCGCTGGGGAGTGTAAACAACCCAAACAGAAATGGAAAACCTTTTACAGCCTTGTTCTGAGGCATTAAAACAAGTGCTGTCTATGGGAGGAGTTTAATGATTCCTTTCAGAAAGATTTATTTTGATATAATATTTTAAAACCTCACTTTAATCTGCTCAACTGTTGGAGAGCAAACAAGGCAATGCCTTCCTTAGACGTTTTGTCATTTGATTGAACAGTAAAACAACTAAGTTCTATTAAAAATCTCATTTTTGCAGAGCACTTAGAGAATTAAACAATTAGGAAATACCAATGAAGTCATTTGGGCATAGCCCTGGGTGGTCTGTTAGAGGGGTGTAAAAGTGCAGGGGAGTGTCGGATGTCCATGACTGGAGTCTCGAGGTGGGACCCAGCACTGGGGTCTCTCTGCCCTCAGTGCTGGCCCTAGCCCCTGCTCAGGGCCAGGGTGTCACCTTGAGCCCCTCTCAGGGCAGCAGAGCCTCTGCACCAGCCTGGGCTGCAGCAGGATGGATGCTCCAGGATGCAGAGACAACCCCTGCTGCTTCCAGGGTGCAGCTTCTGTCTGCCCATCAGTCTGGTGGTAACCTGCCAGGGCTGTCAGAGCCAGCAGGGAGATGGAGTGGGAAGCAGCAATTCCTGCAGGGAAGCTCTGCAGCTCTGTGCATTCAGGAGTATCCTGCTGGGATGCAATGAGCACTGGGTGAAATCTGCAGGCAAAATATTGCTGCACTGGCAGTGTCTGCCCTTCCCAGAGAAGGGTCCAAAAGCTGCTCAGGTTCACTGGCGGTGAGGGAAAGGAGAGGCTGGGAAAGGCAGGATATTGCCCAAATACCCAGAGTTTGCCAGTTCCCAAAACAGGATGTTTTCCACTCACCAGAAGCCCCTTGAGAAGAGAGAGGGAAGAAGTGACTCTGGCCCATGTCAGGATTAACTCGGGAAGGCTGTCCTGAAAACAGGACTTGGGATTGGTACGAACTGGGGAATACCCAAAAAGAGAATCAGAAATGAAAGCTGGTTTATCCTTTGTTGTTAGAGAGCTGTCTTCAAATAGGTGGTAAATGAGAGCTTAGATGTAGGACTGTAGCCTCTTGCCTGGAGCTGAAGGCAGTTTGCTGTGGATAATGGCTTTGGGTGGCTCGGAGCCCTTTTCCAAGTGTTTGTGGCCCTCAGCCAGCAGTGCCAGCACAGTAATCTGGGACCAGAGGGACCCAGGGCACTGTGGGACACTGGGAGCTGCTTCCATGTCACAGCTGGACTCTGAGGCACTGGTGAGGTCTCTCCTAGGGCTTGGCACACATCTCGATGGAGAACCCCAACAGCTCAACCCTTGCTGTGCGTCAGCAGGTCCTTTGCTTCTCTGTTCTGCTCTGTGGTGAGATTATAAAATACAAGGATTCAGCCTGGGGCTTTGAAACCTAAATTCCTGTTATCAGCTGCTCTGTGTGGATGGCACTGGACAAATGAAGCTGCTGCTGAACGCCCAGAGTTCCTGTCCTCAGGGTGGGGAAGCTGTCAGGGCTCAGCTCCAGGGAGGGAAAGTGCACAAACAGCTGAGCAGTGATGATGACAGTGTCCTTTTTGAGACATGCTTGTCCATGCCATAGGATAAAGACATTCCCGGGGGGGTGGCAGTGCAGATCCAGCCAGTGGAGCTCTTGGATGCAGTTGTGGGAGAGGGAACAGATGGGCCCTTGTGTGCAAACTGAGCGTGTTCCGCGCCCGTCTGTTGTGGGAGTGGAGCTCCGAGAGTGCCAGGCCCTGGGAAGCCCTGGAAATCATCTTTTCTTGGGGAAATTAATTAACTAGATGTTTTTCCTAATATGTGTGGACTGACAATTTGTGCTGTTGCATATGGAGCTTCTGCATCACTGAACCTTTTGACTCCCTCCCTCTTGCTCCGGTGAAGTCCTGCAAAGCTCCTGCAATTCCCCTGGGCTGGGACCACTGCTGCCTGCAGCCCCTGCTGCCTGCAGCCCCAGAGCTCTCAGCCTTTCCTTGGGCACAGATTAACTAGAGTTCACAATCTTCTGAAGCCATGGAATGGATAAATCACACAAAATGACTTAAGACACCCTACCCTGGTAAGGGAAAAGGTTGGATGCAGCCACTTCAAAAGGGTCAGAGTCACTGGGATGTCCCTGAGCTGTGCAGGCTGGGGCTGTATCACCTGGACCTCTGGAAGAAGGGAGGGCAGTTTAAAGGCTTCACTCTGGAATAAACTGGGATTGGAGAGAACATCTCTCTTAGGGGCAAGAGGAAGAGCACGTTTGGGTTTTGAGAAGTAATCCTTGTGGGGTGTTTCTGCCCTTCAAACACTCTGAACTGTGCTTCATACAGCTGGATGGGACCTTGCTCATGTGACCTTCCAAGGAGACACTGGGACTGGTGTTCCCAAGAGATCCCGGAGCCAGCAGCAGGGACTGGCACCAATTCAGTGCCTCCTGTAAAGGGACAAAGGCAGCTGAGCCTTCCTGAAGTGTAAAAACTGAGAGCTGGAACATGCAGACTTCCAAGAGGAACTGAAGTGAAAGATCTGGGATGCAGCAGTGTCCAAAATCCTCTCTGGGTTTGGCCGTGAGGTGATAAGGAGCATTGGTTCTTTAGGTGGGAGTTTGATTTTTTTGTTAGGTTTGGGGTTTTTGGCTGGTTTTGTTGCCATTAATGGTTTGGAGTTTTGCAAGCCCTGTAGCCTGGTGTGCAGCAGTGGTAGAGGGAGTCAGCAGTGGTGGTCAGCAGGGGCAGGATTTGACTTTCACTTGAACGTCTTGGAACCTCCTTGTTTAAAAAAATGCAATCTCCTTGTTTAAAACCCAGTAATTTATAATGGTAAATGATGCATCCAGTTCTGTACAGAAGCAAATGGGGAGAGCTGTCAGAAAGCAAATCTCCACTTAGGGGCTGTAAAATCAGGCTTTTTATGTTTTCAAATGTCATTAGTACCTGTTGTCCGAGCATGCCTTGGTAATTGCTGAGGTTTTTGTTGTCTACATGTGGCATTTCTGGGAGCTTTCTGTACCAAGCCTGTGATAAGCAGCTTCCCTTTGGCAAGAGGTCCCTGCACCCCTCCCACTGCTTCTCCTTTATGGCTTAATTCCCTGGGCTTTGCCACACTTTGATTTTATTTCATGCCCTGCAGCACGAGGTCTCCAAATCGTTTACGTCTGTTAAGCAAACATCTCTTTTTGGGATTGATGTTTTAATTTAATAAACCACTTCCTAATGGGGGTCAGCTGCAGCTGTGAATTTGTAATGAGAGTTTGTTGGGAGCCCTTTGGAGCAGCAGAGCCTGGAGGTGCCGGTGCCAAGCCTCTGCAGGGGGATGTGGCAGAGGGTTCACACGGTACGAGCTCCTTGTGCTGGATCAGCTGGTCCTGCCTGAGCCCCCGTGGTTGCCTTTCCACAGAATCCCAGGAACTCCACAGGACCAACATCTGCACAGAGAAAAGGGGATCAGAGGCTCAGTTTGGATCCAGCTGGAAACAGCAAATATGTGTGCAAAGGGGTCGTGGGTTAGAAGCTACAGGGAACTGTTTCTAGGAGCTAAACTAAGGGATGCTCTTCTGTAGTGCACGTGGGAGATTTTGCCCTCAAATGCTTCGGAATCATGGAATTGTTCAGGTTGGAAAAAAGCCTTAAATTCGTCAAGTCCAGCCATCACCCCAGAGCACCACCATGTTCCCCACTGAACAACGTCCCCAAGTGCCACATTCACGTGGGTTCTTGAGCACTTCCAGGAAAGGAGACTCTGCCATTTCCTTGTGCAGCCCCTTCCAGTGCTTTACAATTCCTTCAGTGAAGAAATTTTCCCAATATCCACCCAAACCTCCCCTGGCCCAGCCTGAGGCCGTTCCCTCTCCTCCTGTCCCTGTTCCCTGGGAGCAGAGCCCGACCCCCCCCGGCTGCCCCCTCCTGTCAGGGAGTTGTGCAGAGCCACAAGGTCCCCCCTGAGCCTCCTTTTCTCCAGGCTGAGCCCCTTTCCCAGCTCCCTCAGCCCCTCCTGGGGCTCCAGCCCCTTCCCAGCTCCATTCCCTTCCCTGGACATGCTCCAGCCCCTCAGGGTCTGTATTGTCCTGAGGGGCCCAGGACTGACCCCAGGACTGGAGGTGCCCCAGCAGAGCCAGCTCAGGGGACAGGCACTGCCCTGGTCCTGTGGCCACACTATTCCTGGCACAGCCCAGGTGCCATTGGCCTTTTTGGCCACCTGGGCACACCTGGGCTGATGTTCAGCTGCTGTTGACCAGCACCTCCCACGAGACCCATTTCCAGCCACTCTGCCCAGCCTGGAGCACTGGATGGGGAATGTCCAGGTTCAGGTCACACAGATGGAACACCCAGGCAGGGCTGGTCCTACACAGCCACCAGGAAGATTCCCAGACCAATTGCTTGGCTCATGGAAGCAAGTCCAGGGCAGGAAGCCCGAGATTCCCGAGGGCCCCTCATAGCCTTGGCATAATTCACCTGTTGCTGGGCATTGAACATTTTCTCCTCATTTCTGAGGTCAGAAGAGTCCCCAGAGGCAGATTGCTGCTCCGTGTCTGTGTTTATCCAGGGTGTGTGCAAGCCAAGGCAGGAGTTGTGTTGTGCTCTGTGTCTGGTGGAGTTAATTGGGGTCTTGTTTGTTTCTTGATGCAGCACAGAAGGATCCCAGGCTCTCAGGACACCAGGCAGAGAGACTGTGTATAAATTATAGAAGATACATATATCAGTCAGTGTATTCTTTCATATATCCTTTCCCATCTTTGCTGATCTCTAATAAATCACTGTTTTGGAGACCAAACAGAGGCATGAAAAATCTCATAGTAACAGGTTTTTAATAAGTTATTCCTTGAGCCTTTAATTTAATTTTTCACTTTAACATGCCCTGTCCTACTGCCAGTCCCTTCCCTTTGGTAGCAGTTTAAAGTGTGTTTCCTTTGCCAGACTTTTCCAGATGGATTTGGGATGGAACATTAGGCATCTGGTTAAAGTTTGTTTTCTTTCCCCCCACATCCTCCAAAGAAAATTCTGACTTTTTTCAGAAGATGGACACAATTTTCTATTGCAAGTCAGTGAACTTCATTTACCACTGCCTTGAAATATTTTGCTTTGCCACCTTCCTGCCAGCTCTCACCAGGGCATCTCCAGTGAGACTTGCAGCAGAGGAACCAGCTCATTCCTTTGGCAGTGCTGCCTTCTGGGGTGTAAAATTCCCTGTAACCTCTGGTTTTATTCCTTGATGGCTGTCATGGAATTTTTGTGTTGGGTTTCCCCTGGGGGCTTTACCTGGTGAGGTTTTACACCTTGCTGAGGCCCTGGGGCTGACTGCAGTTGTTGCTGGGGTGGGTGAGGCATCGAGCTCAGCTTGCCTCTGGTCTCTGCTGTACCCCAGGAGCTCCAGCGTGGGTGGATTCCCAGCACAGGGCTCACCCAGCCTGGCAGCCCTCCTGGCCACACCCTGCAGCCTTGAGCTGCAGTGCTCCCCTTTCCATCTCCATTTCACTCTTCATGTCGTCCTCTTCTCCTTCCTAGTTCTCTTACTCTCACTTTCTGTTCTTTTATTTTTATATACATATTTTAATATTTGTCCCCGTTATTACAGTGCCTGTTGGAGTTGTGCTTTAGCCCAATGTGGCTGAAAGTTCAGCAAAGGGCCAGGGGTGCCCATCCTGCAGAGCTTCACTCTGTCTGCAAGGCTGGCAGGGAGCAGGAGGGGAGCAATGGGATGGCAAAGCTCAAGTCAAAAACATTTAAGGACACTTAAACCAAACCTGAGCTTGCAAATGTGTCGTAACTCTTGATTGGTTTAAGTGCTGCTGGTAGCCCGAGTTATGGAAAGGGATCTGGGTGCTTCATGTTACTATTTATTGACCCTCCCAGGCACCTTTTCTTCTCTGGAAACACTGACAGATGCCAGTGGGAATTAGGCTCCACTTGGGGCTGGAGCTGTGCACTGAAGAACTTGTTCAGAGCTGAGGGAAAGCTCCTGCTGGAACAGTGATCCTCTGACTGCCAGGAGTTGGTGTTTTCCTGGGTTCGCCTTGTATTTCTCTATTAGGGACATGTGATTATCCTGTAGTGAGAGGCATTGCTGTGCAGAGAAATCTCTGCTCAGGATCTCCAGCCTGAACCATTATCATGAGAAGAATGGATTTCTCCTCTTCTGTATATTAGGGACGTGTTGTGACTTTGTGGAATCACTGCAGGAATAAATGATGTATGAAATGAGAAATCTCTGCTCCGTGTGTGCAGGCATAGCCAGGGCTCTAAAACCTTCAGCTCAGAAGCAGCCAGAAAAATCCCTGAAGTGTCCAACACGACTCCTGTGGTAAAGCACCTTCCACCAAGTTTGGTTTAATGTTTTTCCTGGTGCACTCACAAGTCTTGAGTGACCATTCCAGGGAGAGATGTCCATGCCCAGTGTGGAGAGCACACTGTGTGCACGTGAGGAGGCTGTTTCCCTGGCAGTTAGTAGCCAGGAAGGGATGCTCCTCAGCTTGGGAGGAACTTTTTGTTCCTTCAGAGCCCCTTATTAAAGCCCTTCTATCAGCTTCCTCCTGCAGACATCCCACCTCGCTCCTGCCCCACACAGCCGAGCTGCACACACTGAAGCTGCCAGGTCTCACATGGAATCAGTGCTCAAGTGAGACCTGGGGAGTTGTGCAGCTTCCTGGTTTTTATTGCCACGTGTGGATAAAGCCCAAGGCTGAGGTTAAATCTGCTCACTGACACTCTGTCCTTCCTCAGGCCCCCCGCCCTCCTCCCTTATCCCCACAGGAGAGCCTTGGGTGGATGGAGCAGCCAAAAGGCATGAACTCCTTACACTGAAAAACGTCAGCAACAGCCTTTAACTTCTTACAGGGTAGGTTCATGGAGCTAAAAATACAGGGCTCAGTGTATTTTCTAAAATAACCTCCCTTCCTCTCAGATTAATTCAGTTGGAGAACAATTTGGAATTGATAATAAAGGACATTTTTCTTCCTACCTTTAACAAGGAGGCAGATTGACTGAGAGATCTCTCCCTTGGACTCATACCAAGGAGCTGCATCAGTGTTCCTGGGAGAGTGCCTGGAACTCACAAAATGCATCATCTATTTAGCCAGGCTGGATATCAGTCCAGCACTAACTGAGCCTCTCCTTGCTGCTCTCCGGGGGTTCTTCTCCTGTGGTATCTGAGATGAGCCCTTTCCCCTTTCCACTCAGGCTTCCTGAGTGACAGACAGGTGACATTAACCCTTAGAGTGCCTCAGGTCTGTATCAGAAACCCTCTAAAAAGCACTTTTCTCCATCAGAACTTGAGATGTGGATAAGATGAGCATGGCTGACCTCCTGCAGTCCTGCAGACACCCTGACTGCTGGCTCTGACCCTGGTTTCCTGGTGCATTTGTCAGGTGTAGGGGAAAATCGATGTTGTTCTGTGCCATCAGTTCCTCAGGTGCCACCCTCTCTATGTCTCTGCCAGGGCCAAATAAATCTAAGGTAGGGAGTGGGGAGAGATGGAGGAAAGGCGATTTTTTTTCAGCACTGATGTGGCCCTTTTGCTTTGCTGTGATTTCAGCAGGTTTGGTCAGCTGGAAGAGCTCTGTCAGTGACTGCAGAATGTGGCTGCTCACGTGAGACAGGGGCAGCAGGGGTGCCTGGAGTCCCTGTGGGGGGTTGTGTTACGTTTGGGATCACAGTTCTATAGGATCTTTCTGCTGAGAAAACTGCTGTATCAAACATTCGTTTGGGGGCTTCCTGCAGGCTCTTAAAACTGTTTAACCTGGATCCTCCTGGCATCTAACCTTGAAACAGGGACTGCTTCAGAGCTGCAGTGACTCCTACATCTTAAAAACATAAAAACTTAAAAACAGTCTGTGCAAGTTCATCTGGAGGGTGGTTTGCTCTCTGTTCTGCTCTTCAGATTTTTGTGCTGCCCCTTCCCAGCTCCCTCAGCCCCTCCTGGGGCTCCAGCCCCTTCCCAGCTCTGTTCCCTTTCCTGGACAAGCTCCAGCCCCTCAGTGTTTTTTGTCATGAGGAGCCCAGAATTGAACACAGCACTCAAGGTGCTTCAGCAGTGCCAGCACAGGGGACAGGCACTGTCTTGGTCCTGTGGCCACACTGTGGCTGGCACAGCCCAAGTGCCATTGGCCTTTTTGGCCACCTGGGCACACCTGGGCTCATGTCCAGCCGCTGTCACTAGCACCCCCAGGGCCTTTCCCACTGGGCACTTTCCAGCCCCTCTGCCCCAGCCTGGAGCATTCCATGGGGCTGTTGTAACCCAAGTGCAGGATCCAGCACTTACAGGTTTATGTTTATGAAAAATAGTTAAGCTGGATTTTTGGTTGAGACTTTTCATCACAGTCTCAAGGTTTTAGATGGGTGTTTTATAGAAAAATTAATAGTCTGCTTTAAAAAGCCAGCCACAGAACTTGACTGTGGTAATCCAGAAGTGTTCACAGAGAAATGCAATAATGTTGTGGTTGAAACCACCGTGCCTGGGAACCTGCAGAGATGGCTGGGACTGGGAGCCTTTCTGAGTGGATTTGAACAGAGGAGAGGACGTGGCTCTGCTGAGCTCTGCAGAATGACTCAATAAACCTCACTTTGTGACACAGGGTAGGAACATCTCCATCAGGGCAAACTGATGGTGCTGAAGGCTTGCAGGCTCTTTAACTAATGCACAGGAGTGTTGTGTGGTCTGTAACTGCCCAGGCCTCCCAAGGAAATTGATGTCTTTCATAAGTGTAGCTCACAGAGGGTCGTTTTTTGTGCGTGTGCAGGCTTGATTCGCCTAATAAACCCAGCTGTGTGTTGGGCTGTGGTTGTAAATCCTGGAGATCAATGCATTTCCTTTCTACTTAACAGCTCGTGAATGAATGCAGCGCTGCACAAAGGGGATGGTTAATGAGGGTGGTTCAGCAGGGTGTTCCAGGCAGGTGTGGTGCTGAGATGAGCAGCAATCCCATGAGAGAGGCTCAGTCCTGATTTATATCACCCTCTGCCACTCGCTGAACCTTGGCTGACTATTATATGCCCAGGACTTTTGGGGCAGTTAGGAATTGGTTTTGTCTCTGTTTCAGGAGGGAAACGTGCTGATCCTCCATGTTCCTGGAGCAGAGCATTTGAACTGCCTCCCTTCCTCCCTCCCTGGCTGGAAGGAGAGGAGGGGCAGGCAGGGCCCGGCAGCTTCCCGTTCCACTCTGGGTGCTGGGGGGCACTGGGACAGACAGGCCCAGCGGTGCCCAAAGGCTCCATCTGTTCACATTTACCTGCGTGCTGACCTCCCCCAGAGCTCAGCCAGCCCCCTGTGTCCTTCCCTGCCCGATGGCCGCACACTTTATCCCGGGAAGGAGGGCAGGGTCTCTCCATCACCGGAGCTGACGAGGGGAGTGACCGTCACCGTGTTAGAGCCGAATGCTGTGGCTGCTGCTGGCCACACCAGTGCTCTTCTCAGTGCTCCAGCCATGGGCATCTTTGCTCTGGCTGCTCTGCACCCTGGGAACCCTCTCAGCTTTCCTCTGGTGGCCTTCAGCCAGGAGTAGGTGCTGGAGAGGTGACCCTGCGTAAGGACAGTGCCGTGCTGAGGGTGTGAGCTCCTCTCTGCAGCTGAATTTCACACAATCATCCAACCTCACACTGCTTGGTGTCAGAAGAGGCCTTAAAGCTCAGCTTGTTCCAGACCCCTGCCATGGGCCGGGACACCTTCCACTATCCCAGGTGGCTCCAAGCCCCATCCAGCCTGGCCTTGGGCACTTCCAGGGTACTGCATTAACACCTTTTTAAAGCTTGGGGAGCAGAAGTCATGCACAGAGCACAGCTTGTGCTCTTCCACATGGGGCTGAAGCTGGATTGAATTGTTGGGCTCATAATTTAAATTCTGCCTGGGCTGCCTGATGTTCAGGAACGCTGGACAAGGGATTGTTTATGGCATACATGGACGGTGCTGCACACCCAGGGGTCATTTGGGACCCCCTGTGCCTGAGGAGTCAATTTGTGCTCGAGAACTTGGGCCACGTAAAGCTTCTGCTGCCCCACAGGGGCTGTGTCACCCCTCCTGATTTGTTGTGCTCTTGTTGATGCTGATGTTGTGCTGTTTACATTAACATAATTACATTAACATAAACAAAATATTTATATCAGGGACAGATGCAAGGGAAAAGTTGTTTTCCTTATCCTGTCTCACATCTCCACATTGGTTGTTTTTCATAACACACCTTTTAATCTTCACTAATAGTCCTATTTGAAAAAACACAGAGATCTTGCAAGTACAGCTGATAAGGAATATCACAGCTCATGCTGGAGGAAGAACACTGTCAGTGTTTCAGAAACACAGAGAGCAGGATCTGGAAGTGTGTGGTTTGGACAGTATAAGGAAGAGATTTTCAAGGGCACAGCATTAGATGACATCAAGAGGAACCAAAGGCTACATTTTCCAAAGAATCTGTGTGGACTGAAGCCCAGATTTTTTCAGAAATCAGTGAGAGTTAGTTTTTTATAGAAGTTAGGCTCAGTTGCATTTGCTTAAATGAAGTTCATCAGTAGAGCTTCGTGGCAGTATATTGAGAGAAAAAGTTCCCCAAGTTCCTGCAGGATTGCAATTCTAGCAACCTCTGGAAAAATCAAAGCATTTCACTTTCACAGGTGTCTTGGGAAATCTCTGCTCTCACACCATAGCTCGAGGAGCCCGGTTTTAGCGATCCAGTACTAAAACTCCTGGCCTCTGTGCCTGAGCCTTCCTTTCTCCTGCAGCAAGCGGGGCCACTTCCTGTACCAAGTCACACAATCCCAGCTGGGCCAGGCTGGAAGGGACCGCAGAGGGTCACTGGTGCCACCTCCCTGCTCAGGCAGGGCCATCCCAGAGCACAGGGCACAGGATTGTGTCCAGAGGGCTCTGGAATATCCCCGCTGAGGGAGACTCCAGCCCCTCCCTGGGCAGCCTGTTCAGGGCTGGGCAGTGCCCAGGGCAGAAGTTGTGCCTCCTGTGCAGGGGAATTGCTGGGATCGGGCCCTGCCCGTTGCTCTGGTGCCACTGCTGGGCCCCCGGAGCAGAGCCCGGGCCCTGCTCGGAGCCCTCCCTGCACACAGGGACAGCCAGGCCTGAGGGCCCCTCTCAGCTGGGGCTCCTCTCGAGGCTGAGCAGCCCCAGCTCCCTCAGCCTGTCCTGGGCACGGAGATGCTCCAGGCCCTCCTCATCCTCACAGCCGGCGCTGGCCCCGCTCCAGGAGCTCCGTGTCCCTGCTGTGCCGAGGATCCAGAGCTGGACACAGCACTCCAGAGGTGCCCCAGGGCTGGGCAGAGGGGCAGGATCCCTCCCTGACCTGCTGGGAATGCTCTTCCTGATGCCCCCAGGATCTCATTGGCCTCTTGACCCCCAGGACACTCTGCTGGCTCAGGGACAGATCACAGTCTACTGTGAACTCCCTGGTCCTTCTCCTCAGAGCTGCTCCAGCAGGTCCCCCCCAGCCTGTGCCAGTGCCTGGGGTTGTTCCTCCCCAGGTGCAGGGCCTGCATTTGCCTTTGTTGAACTTCAAACAGTTCTTCTCTGCCCTTCTCGCCATCCTGTCTAAAGGTGATAGTAATTACAATTAGTAATAAAAATAGTATCAGAGATTTCTTTCCAATTACTCTTTGCTACCACAGAAGGATCTTTAACAGAGCTGCTCCGAGGCAGAAACTGGTGTGTCAGGCTTCCCCCCAGGGCAGGTTCATAACTCAGCTGGCAGATCTGGGTTGTAGCAGGGATGCTGACAGCCCTGCCCCGGCAGGGGAACGCACGGCGGGCTGCATCTGCTGCAACGTTCATCTGAGCAAGGGGAGACAGAGATTTGATAAGGCCAACTACACCAGTCACGAGTTGTTTGGCCTCTTTCGTGTCTTGAAGATGAATGTCAGGAAGTACCCAAGGCAGCCCATATTCTTTAGATTTTCACCCTGAATTATTTAAGCATATTCATGTCTGCTTTTGTACCAAATTACATCTGTGGCCCTGGGACAGATACTGTGGTTTGTACAGAGCACTGAAGCAAAAAGGCAATTTTCCAGCAGCAGTCAGTGGTGCTGGTACCTTTATTTTGTCCTTCTGTCTTACCCATGGTACCTTGTTAAAGGCCACATTTTTTCATTTGCAGCCCTTCCCGTTTAAAGCAGCACTTGCTGTTTCGTTTGACCCTGTTACGGTTTGAGGGTTTTGCTTCTTTCTTTGTTTGGTGTTGATCCTGCTCTTAGGGATGTGTTTGAGGTTAAACAAGTGCTTCATGCCTTCTGTACAAGGTATCTGTGTCCCCTTGAACAGACACATGGCCTTTTAGGGACTGTGATTCTTTGTTTGCAGTTGAAGTCCAGGGAAAGATGCTGTGTTGAATGCCACAGGAATACTCATGTTTTTGAAATCAAACACAAATAAACAGCCAAAAGCATCTGCTGGTCCAGTGCTTCTGGTTCTGGTTCTGCAGAGGATCTCTGGACACTGACTTTGGTGTCAGCACAGAAGTCTGGGGGACTTGTGGGATCCATCCACTAGGACTGGCAGGGCTGGAGTCCAGGGTGTGGGCAACGGCAGTTTGAGTTAAGTTAGAGAGGAAAAGCAGGCACAGAGGATCAGTGGTGACACCTTGGGTCATGAAGGAGCCTGGTATGGCCTTGGCCCTGAAGCCCACATGAAATCTTGGCCTCCTTTTAGACTGCAAAACTTAAAGGATTTACCACTGCTCCTGGATTTTATCTCCTCACCTCTCCCTTTTTCACCCTGTCTCCCTTTTTCCTCCTGCTTTTCCCTTTTCCTCTCCTTTTCCATTTTCCCACCCCTTTCCCTTTCCCTTCCTTTTCCCTTTGACCTGAGCAGGAGAAAGTGCAGATGCAGTGAAGCCCTTCCACACAAGTGAGCATTTTGTCATTTGGGGTGAGCACATCCCAGCCCTTCCGTCCATCGCTTTGCTCCCCCATTCCTGACTTATCCAGCTGTCTTCTTCAAAGTGCAGCTTTCAGCCCTGACAAGGGCTCCTGGGACTGTGCTTGTCAGGATTCAAGTTTCCAAGAGTGTCAGTGCTGTGCCTTCCCTCAGACTTACAGTCACTTCAAAAACCCATTACAGGCTGGAATATCAAGGGTGCAGTAAAACCCCTCCAGCATCCATCTCTTCAGAACATGAATGGAGTGGATGAGCTATTTCCAGTCTGACACCATGGATCACAGAGCTGCAGGTATTTCCCTGCCAGCACTCAGATCCTGGCCTTGATTTGTGAGGATGCTGAGCACAGGAAGTTTCCCCCAGTGCCAGGCAATGTTCAGTGTGCAGGTACATGTGGTGTGAGAGTGAAGCAGCGCTGGATTGTGTTCCCCCATGAAAAACTGTCAGCCCTTACTGAAAGGACAGGAGAGGGTGTCTGTTCCAGGTACAGCTGGCAGCAGGTACCAGTCCATGGGCCTGTCTTCCAGCCAGGCACTGGGTTTCCTTTCTTGCCTGTACAGAGTGTCCCACTGTTCGTTTCATTAGTCCACAGAAGTGGGTAAAGACCCAGACTCATTTAAGCACATCTTCAGTGTTAAGTTCATTAATTAGGGCATCTATCTAATGAGGACAGGCTGAGGGAGCTGGGGCTGCTCAGCCTCGAGAGGAGCCCCAGCTGAGAGGGGCCCTCAGGCCTGGCTGTCCCTGTGTGCAGGGAGGGCTCCGAGCAGGGCCCGGGCTCTGCTCCGGGGGCCCAGCAGTGGCACCAGAGCAACGGGCAGGCCCCGATCCCAGCAATTCCCCTGCACAGGAGGCACAACTTCTGCCCTGGGCACTGCCCAGCCCTGAACAGGCTCCCCAGGGAGGGGCTGGAGTCTCCCTCAGCGGGGATATTCCAGAGCCCTCTGGACACAATCCTGTGCCCTGTGCTCTGGGATGGCCCTGCCTGAGCAGGGAGGTGGCACCAGTGACCCTCTGCGGTCCCTTCCAGCCTGACCCAGCTGGGATTGTGTGACTTGGTACAGGAAAATGGCCCAGCCAGACAAGGACCAAAACAGGCTGGGCAGGATGGGCACAGCTCATATTAAATGTATTTTAGTGTTTAATGCCAGGTTGGATGGGGCTTGGAGCAGCCTGGGACAGTGAAAAGTGTCCCTGCCCATGGCAGGGGTGGCACTGGATGGGTTTTGAAGTCCCTCCCAACCCAAACCAGTGTGGGAAAGGCATCCAGAGCTGTGGGGGTCAGGTGCAGCTGGGATCCCCTGGCAGTGGGACACAAATGGTGTCTGAAACATCTCCTTTTGTGCCCCCAAGGTCCCTGATGTACCAGGAGGAAAGACTGTCACCAGTTAAGTTTGCTATTGGACAAATTGAGGTTCTGCCTCTTTCCACTTGTCTCCTGTGACCTCTGGCAAGTCATTTGGCTCAGACCTTCACAGATCACTTCTCTTTCCAAATACACAATCAGAGAATCTCCTGAGCTGGAAGGGACCCGCAAGGATCATCCAAGTCCAACTGCTGGCACTGCACAGACACCCCAAGAATCCCACCCTGTGCCTGGGAGCAGTGTCCGAACACTTACTGAACTCTGGAGTACTTGTGATTTAAGTTAAATATGATTTAACTTGTAGTGAAATCAGTGGAAATCAGAGTCTGAATACCCTTAAACACCTGGCTGTGGGTGCTTGCCTGGAAATTCTCACTCCATATGTAAATAGTGTGTAATAGGCCTGAACTAGCGCTCTCATTTGGCCTGAGGGTGGGAAACCTTTTAAATGTCTTTCTTCATCAGAGCTGGGAACATGCAGAGATGGTCAGTAAGAGGAGAGAGCCCCTGAGCCCCAGCTGGCTCTGGCTCTGTGTTTTGTATGCAGCCAGGCTTTTTTCTGTTTGCACTGAGCTCCAGTCAAGGTAACAAACTCATTTGTGCTGCCTCAGTGGGAAGGAAAATCTGTTGCTTCGAGGACTTGAGCGTCTGCAGGTTGCTGTGGCACGTGTGAGCATCATGCACAGGCATAAGATGGAGCAGAGATGAGCGAAGAGCTCCCAGGATGACAGATGTGCTGCTGGAGAGACGTGGAGGCTGTGCTGGGAGTGTGTGACAGGCTGTGATGTGCTCCAGCAGTCTGATGGGGCGATGACATGGGAGATAGCTGGGCTGTGTGCTGCTGCTGGATCTGCTCCAGCAAACATCCCTGGGGCTGCTCCTTCCCCCAGTCTCCGGGCATTCTTCACCTTTCTTATCTTAATCACGTCTTGCTGCCCGTGAAAGGCACTGCTCTGATGTTATTGGGGTTTTATTTAGTGTTTGTGATAGTATTGCTCCGGCTGGATCTCTTGGATGGCTGGATTTTTTAAAGGGTTGCACAGATGTACTGAGATGTTAGAAAACGAGCAGGTTTTCCAGGGAAAACTCATCCTATGAAATCACTGGTTCTCCTTCAGATTCCCTCCAAGTATCATTTAGCTGCGTGTGTTTTATAGCAGGACTGTTCCTCCTTTGCCATCACCTACACTATATTTATACTTGCACTGAAAGGCCTGAAGCGTTCATGCCTCAAAAGACAAAACCCAGAGATCCGCCACTAAATTTATTGCTGGATAACATTAAAGTGGGAAAATTGCCAGTGAGATGTGGAAGGCACATGTTCTCCCTCTGTCTGGAGAGTCTCCTCAGCCTCCAGCCCAGCTGCTCTGTGTGCCTGCCTGCTGCTTTTCCAGCACAAGCTGCAGAACCCAAACTTAATGCAGAGAGGAATTAACAGCACTGTTCTGGCCTTTGCTGTGCAGTGCCCTAACTCCTATAAATGTTCTAGAGCCAAGCCTAAGTCAGATGCTCAGAAAGATGCAGGAAATCTGTGGTTCCTCCACTTGTCTTTGTTGCTGCTCCACCTGGCTGCCTTCAGTGCTCACAGACTCATGGAATATCCTGAGCTGGAAGGGAGCCACAGGGACCATCCAGTCCAACCCAACCCTTCCTCTCAGTATGTCCTGTTCCTGGGTGTGCTCCTGGCTCCTGGAAGTGCTCCTTCCCAGCACTGAGGGGACTGCAGATGTGTTCCTTAGGGTGGACTTTTGGGATGTGGCTGATGTGGTGGGACTGCTCTGCTGGGGACACTGGGGAGTGACACTTGTGTGACTGGAGTATTGCCATGAGGGGCTGCACTCCCACATTCACAGCTTCCCAAAGCTTTGGCTGTTGAGGGGGAAATTCTCCAAACTCCCTGTTTTTCCAGACCTAAGCAGTCTTAGCGAGTCTCCAATCTAAAAGTGATTTAGCTAATTTCTTTCTGTGGCATATATGAAACTCACGAATAACTTGTAAAAGGTCGTGGATCACTGGCCTCAAACTCCGGTATAGGGGGGATTCCCGCTCTACCCTTAGCTTAAACAACTGGGGATTAGAAATAACCTCAGGCCCAGGAAATGAAGGATCCCAGGCTGTTGGGTGGGACTCAGAGTTGTCCATGCAGAGGTATCACCCAGCCCTGATGGAAAGGAAGGGACCACCAGACTCCTTCTCAACCGGCCCAGTGTGCTGGCTAACGCTGAGCTCAGAACTCTGAGCGTTTTAATCCGTGTGATTCCAAAGAGCTTTGGGCTCTTCCAGCTTAGCTGGCTGCATCCAAATGTCAGCTTTTCCACCTAACCCTGGGCACGGTGTCCTCAGGGACTGATTTCCCTGCTTCCTCTGGTGACAGGGTATTGCAGCCACGTGGTGTTGCTCCAGTGTGGCTTTGCAGAGCAGATGGCCTGGAAGGGTGGCGTGCTGCATGGAGGGAAAAACTGGCTTTATGGAGCTGCTGGTGCTGGTTTGGGCCATGAGGTATTTGGTAGCTGCTGCCAACATATGGATTTTGTTTAAATTTCACAGAACAGGGAATCATGTGAATGAAAACACGATGTGCTTATTTTAGGCAGGGAAGCAGCGGCCACATTACTCTGAATAGAGGACCAAACCTGAGAAGAAAAGTTACTGATTTTTTTTCCTGGCCATTAATTGTGATTCCCTGAAAACTTTTACCAGAATCACATTTTTTTTCTGTTACTAATAGTAGGAAATAGGACTTAGAACTTGATTACTAAGTCTAGGATATGGACTTATCCTTAAGATAGGATTAGGCCTCGTGTAATGATTTTCAGCTGTTTATTATTTCATTTGACTAATGCATGGCCTAACCCGGAATTCACAGAGCCAAGCTGAATAAATGCCAGAAATAAGCACAGCAAGGTTTGAGAGGTTTTTTTAAACATAAAGAGCAAGTTACTTTCTGCAGACAATTACAGGCATGTAACATATGGGGAATTATGGGCTGAGGGCCACAATGGCCCTGGATTTATTTCAGGGCCCGTATGGGAAGCATTTCTCCTGCTGCTCTGTGGACAGACATTCCTGTGCAGCACGATCACTGCAGTGCTGAGGGGCTGGCACAGCCCACACACAGCCCTGGTGTCTGGGATTTCATTGCCTCCGTGAGGGAAGAGCTTGATGGAAGTGTTGGGGGTTGTAGGCATTAAGGTGGAGAATAAGAGGAAGTTTTATTTACAGCACAAAGTGCAGTCAGCTCACTTGAGGAAGCTCCATGAGCTCTCAGACAGTGATACTAAGAAATGAACACTTGCTGCCCCTCAGGTGCTCCTAAAAGTGTCCTGCTGGTGATTCACAGAATTATCCAAGTTGGAAAAAACTCCGAGATCAAGTCCAGCCTTTGGCTGATCCCCACCAGCCCCAAGCCCTGAGTGCCTGGTGCAGTTGGACCCACCAGGCTCTTGCCTTGCCTTCCTCCCTCGTGGTGGATCCCAGGAGCTGCAGCAGATGGGATTTGATCCTGGAGGAGGAGCAGCTCCTCTCCCCAGCCTGGAGAGGGGAGGGATGTTCATTTTATAACACGCTGGCAAGTGTTTAAAAATAAGTCAGCGGAGCAGCAGCCAGCGTTGGCTGCAGATCAGAGTTTTGACATTGCAAAAGATAAAAGCAGATCTGGTAAAATTCTGTTCGGTGCCTGCAGTCTGAGCCATGCAATAATCCCAGTCCCAAACCCAGGGGCGTTTGTGGGGCTCCTTTGCTTTGCTGTGGCACGAGCACACAGAGCCCCCAGGCCAGGCTCACCTCCCTCCTGAGAGGGATAAAGTTGTGCTCATTAACAGAGTCTTGTCCCAGAGTCCTGCAGTCACCTTAAATATATTCATTTATTGCTGTTGTCATTGGTTATTTGTGCCTAGGTGGCGTTCAGGAAACCCGGTCATGTATCAAGATCTCATTGAGTACAAATGAACAATAAAATAACACGGTGCTTCACAGACCTTACAGTTAACGACTTAACTAATGACTCTAATTAATCTGTGCAAAATTGGGGAATTTGCCCTGGGACCTTTTGAAAAATTAGTAAACATATATTGTCCTTTTTTCTGTCAGATATTGTCATCTTGAGGTTTTTCTCTCTGCTCTGGGTTACAGAAGAACAGCCATGCTGGGACATCAAAGCAGAGCCAAAAATGTCCATTTAGCCTTCATTTGTGCCGAGTGTTTTCCAGTGTGCACTCCCATCTCCTTGGGCTGGCAGGGTCTCTGCCTGTGCTGGCAAATGGGGTGGGGATTTTGGGGGTTTGGGGTGTAGCACATGTGCTGTCTCAAAAGCCTTGGTCTGAAAACAATTGATTTTTGAGGCTGGTCTAGTTGAAATGAGCAGCGCATCCCTTCCAAGCGTGTATTGAAAATATGACAAATTATTTGGTCTAGAGGATGTGATACTGTCCTTCTGAAGGTATCCTCCTGAGAATCTGACCTTTAAAAAGGATGTTTTGTTGTTGTTTTTTTAGCAAGATAATTCCTAGTACCACAAACTCCTGCCAGCCCTGGTTTGGAGCAGAAACCTTAAGCAGCACAAATACATTTATTACTTTTGTGCTGTATTTTTGTATGTTATATTTGCCTTGTCCTTCCCCCTGCATGAACAGAGGAAAAAACCTCGTTCCAGCTGCTCCTTCTCTGCCTGGTATCGAGATTAGGGAAGTGATGATGGACACAAGAAGGTAAGGGGGGTGATGTGCCACAGAGAAAACTTTTCCTGGGTCTGAAATGAGATTCAGAAAATGCTCCCCTTCGAAAGCACTGACCTGCAGCAAACCGGTCAGTTTGAGATAAAAGGGATGTGTCCTAGGGCTCTCTGGAGGAAGGGGAAGGACTCCCAGGAGGTCAGGCTGCTCCAAAGCCATCTCAGCACCTCGGGTTCAGGAGTTCACTGCTTGTTTTAATCTTTGGAAGAAGGTGTGGAGAGTAATTGCCAATGCTGCAGGGCCTTCAGGTGCTGTCCCCGTGCACCCAGGGCTCCCAGCTGTGTGTTCTGAGGCTCAGACCTTACTTTCACTCATGCAAATGAATCTGATGGCTCCCTTTGAAGTTCCTGCAGAGCACAGCAGTGCATCAGGTTCATGGTTCTTCCTGCCTTTCCTCTAGGGAAGCCTCTCACAGACTTAGAAAGTTCAACTCCAAATTTCAGATTTCAAAGTCCTGCAGTCTTTGTTTCAAGCCTGAATTGTGGTTGGTGCCAAATCAGCACCAGCCCCTGAGCATGTTCAGCTTGGTAGTTTGGATTCTGGGTTTCTGATGGTAATGTTTCCATCAATAATTTGAAAACCGAAGACAAGTGTATCCAGAGGAGTAAATCCAGAGCATCCCGCCATTCCACTTAACCTGGATATGTAAAATTAAAGGGTTTTGGTATCCAGGGTTGTCTGCTGGTGCCGTGAAGTGAGAAGGCTCAGTTCTGAGGAAAAGGGGGATGAATGCTGCCATTAGATGCTTTAATAGCCAGAAACACCAATATTCCCCCTCTGAGAGGAAAAAGGCACTGGAGCAGGTCGGTGCCACTGGAGGATGTTCCTGAGGACCTTGAGCATGTGCAAGGGTGAGATGGCTGAGGCAGGAGGGTGGATTGTGGCACAGAAAGTGTCGGAGAAGGGGAGGGAAGGAAAAGGAAGGAAAAAGAAGGAAAAGGAAGGACAAAGAAGGAAAAGGAAGGGCTGGCTGTTGCGCAGGGCAGGATTTGTGGATGGGGATGGGCTGGAAGCCACTTGACTGTGGAGATGCAGAAGGGCCGTCAGCAAAGGCTGATCATAGCAGTGACTGTAGGAAAGGGGAAGCAGGATGTAAATTCCTGCTGTGATGGGAAGCTTTAGACCAGAAAAGCAGCACTGAAGAGCCAGCGGAGTCCTGCAGTCACCTTGCACTGTGAAAGTGTGTACAGGAAATGCAAGACTTGAGCTCAAAAGTTGCCTTTCCTCACTTCCTGCTCACCATTTGTAATTCTCTTTGAATTACAGATCCAGGTTGCTCTCAGGTGTTGCCCAAAGATGGGATTTCCTTAAAAAGTAAACATGGAGAAGTGAAAGTAATGCTTGTGGTTTTTCTCTTGACGCCCATCTGAAGCAGGAGCT
Source organism: Falcunculus frontatus (assembly GCA_013398115.1). Lineage (NCBI taxonomy): Eukaryota > Metazoa > Chordata > Aves > Passeriformes > Falcunculus > Falcunculus frontatus. Next base: position 54,592 of record VZRV01003809.1, read on the forward strand.
GCTTTGCTCAGAAGTGAACGATTTCCCCAAGCACAACACAGTCTCTGCAGACTGCAGGGTGTGGAACGTTTGGCCAAGGCAAGAGGGAAGAAAAAAGTGGCAGATCCTGGAAAGATGTCTGTGGGAAAGAGTGGGGGAAAAGAAACGGTCCCGTTCAGCCCTTGAGTGAGTCAGGGGAGAGTGTGACCCTGTCCCCATAGAGGAAGGTGTCCCCACTTTAGGTCTTCAGCTCCTGTTGCCTGTCCCAAGCTCCCAGTGAGGTCAGATTTTCATTCTCTGCTCGGATTTGTTCTCATCCTGGGGATTTTAAACACAACCCTCCTCTTCTTAGGGCATCTTTTCCACAGCAGCTCCGGGGCCTGCTTGAGCAGGGAGGGGATGGGGCTGAGGGTTTGGCAGCTCCATGTCCACTGAGGCTGTGTTTTCCAGAGCGCAGCAGATTCCCTGCTAAACCTGACCTGCAAAGGCAGGGAGCTGCTAAATGAGGTTGCTGACCCTGGGTTTTGTACAACAACACTTTTTGTTCCCCTCTTAACTCCTTCAATTTGCTGAAGGGTGAGGAGGGCCGGCTTTGGCAGGTGGGTGCTGACTGTGTTCCTCAGGAGGTGGAAGAGGGAAGGGAGGATATAACTCACTTTGAGCTGTTGCAAGATACTTCCCAAATTGCTTAAGGTGATCGATTTGGGAATTAAGTAAAATATGGCCTTAACAATTTGGATTTCTCCCTGCCTGTCTAGGAAAAGCAATGGAAAGGCATTTAGGGTTTTTTTTTTTAAAACTTTAAGTAACATCACAAAAAGAGCAGTCACTGCTTGTGAGCTGGGGAGCTGCAGGGTCACTCATTAGCACAGTTCTTAGGGGGGAATTAATTAGTATTCATGGCAGTCTGGGTGGGAGTCTCAGGCCTGATCTTGGCTGCTGCAGGGCAGGTCAGAGTGCTGGGGACAGGAGGGGACTGTGGGGGCAAGGACTGAAGTGTTCAGGGGATGTGGTGTGGAAGGAGACCAGAACTCAAAGGGATGGAAATCAGATGGAGGCAGAGTGGAATGACAGAAGAAGGAAGTGTGTGTTGGAGGGCTGGGAGGTGGGAAGGAGAATGGAGATGAGGACTGTGCTGGCCTGGGAGATTGTGCAGCTCCTCCAGAGGGGAGGTTTGGCAAATACCACATTTTGTGAGTCCTCTTTGCCTTCTGGTCCCCAAGTGGAAAATGCAGTGGCAGGTGTGACTGTCCTGGCACTGGTGGCACTCCCCAGGATGTCTGGGAATCCCTTCCACAGGGCATGAGGCTGAGGAAGGCCCACGGGACACCACACACCTGGGTGTGTGATCCACCTCAGGGGCTTCTTGTCATTGAACACCTCGCTCTCAAAAACCGGCTCCAGACACTCCTGTTTGGCTAAAAATGGGATCCTGTGGAGTGCTGGAGTGGCTGAGGCCCTCTGGATTGATCTGGTCCTTCCAGATCAGCCACAGAGCCAGGGGTTGGCAGTCAAAGCACAGTGGTCAGTGCTCAGAGGTCACCTGTCACATGGTGTGGTCACTCTAGAGGGAGTGGCCTCTGGAGGAAACCCCCTGCCATGGCAGGGTCTCTAACTTCCTTTCTCTAATTTCCTAAGAGATCAGGTTCTGTCTGTAAACACTAATCCTCAGCTAAGTCACCTTGGATAAGCCGTTTTCCGTGTTTGACATCTAGATAAGGAGTGAGGTGTGTTTTCTCCCGAGTTCTCTGGGAGCCCCAAACACAATGGGACCGAGACCCTATTGTACTGTGTACCCTGTTGTACCAACTGTTCCACAAAGGATCAAGGACAGTCCTACTCCAGGTAGCTGAAACTCCCAGTCCTATATTTAGCAGCCTCTCAGGAGTTCTTTGAGCATTAATTACGTTTTTAAAGCACTTAGTGCCTATCATCAGAAGCTCTTTATAGAAACACAGAGTTAAAGAGTCACAGATCTGGGGCCTCTTAGGAACTGTTCCCGATGCTGAGCAGTGTAACCATTCTCAGATGTGCGTGGATGGTGGAGAGTGAGCTCCAGGCTCATTCCTTGAGGCAAAGCAGTTCAGCTCAAGCTTTCCTTGAGCACTTGAGTGGTTTCAGCGAGCTGGGTTTGGTAGCAGAGCCCTTGAATGCACACAAAGCTCTGCCTTGCCCACACAGAGACTGGGTCACACTGGGACAACCCCAGGTTTGTGTCCAGGAGGTGTCTGCTGTGCTCCTGTGCTCATTCCAGCGATGCATCCCTTCCATAAACCACCCTGGATCCGTGGCTGCTGTGTTTGTCAGGAGAATGCAGATGTGTGCAGGAACAAAGGCACTGCAGTGGAGAATATTTCTCTCTGATGGCCAAATTAGCTCCTTTATTTCTGGCTTTGCCTGTGTCACCCCTACGGCCCATTGGCAGAGCACAAACAGATGGAAGGAGTTTGAAGAGCACAAGCACTCTCTGGGGTGCCCTGTGTGTCTGAGAGCACTGAGTGCACACCCCAAAACCAGCAGTAAATGGCCTTGGGCACTGAGTGAGGACAGTGCTTGAGCACAGAAGTTAAATGCGGCAAGCGAACCCCTGCCAAATGGACTTTCTTGACCTTAAAAAGTAATTAGTGAGTTCACAGCTCAGTGAAATGCCGTGAATGGGATGAAGCTTGTGCACACTTGCTGAGGATGCACTTGTAAACCCAGAGTTTCTCCCTCTGCAGCCATGTTCACATCATGATTGCATCTTTTTTTGGGAAAGCCAATTCTGAGCAGTGTCTTTCCTTCCCCAACACACTGGTCTTTAAAGAATGAGCACATTCGAGGTAGCCCAGGGGGGAATTATTTGGATCAAAGGGCCCTTTTGGAGAAACCTGGGAGCATTCTGAGGGCCCCTGTGCCAAGTGGTGCTCTCAAGGGTCCAGCCCCACGTACCCTCTTTGGAGGGTGCCTAGCCTGTCTCAGTGCCCTGGAGCTCTGCTGGGCCCTGGGTTACAAGCACCACCCGCGTTTTCCTCCCCTCCCCAGACTGCAGGAGTGGGAAACAGGGAGACCTCTGTAAGGTGTTACAGCCTGGTCGGTGTTTTGGTGACCATCTGCAGTTTCTGCCTCTCCCAGGGCTCTGTGAGGAGGTGCCCTGGGCACGGGGCTCACACAGTTGTGTAACCTCCCACACACCCACAAAACTCAGCCCAAAACCTGAGAAGCCACTTCTGTACCGATGATGGCTGCACTTCACTGTGGGATTTCTTCACTTCCTTTCTTGCCAAATGGCAACGATTTTCCCCTTTCCAAGAGGCCAATCTATTCAGAGAGGAAATGTTTTCAGAAGGAAAACAGGAACATGCATTAGAGGAAAGCACAAACACTAACAGCTTGCTATAGAGACACGATCTGGAAATCCCAGATTCCTTGTGAAAATAAAAATGCTAAATATTATTTATAACCTTTGAATGGGGTTCAGAAACTGTTGGCTTGTGTTTTTGTGGGTTCTGTTCTTTTCCTGCTTCCGTGCTTGTTCCCGTGGTTCTGCTCCTCTCCCTAGGGTAGTCCCATCACACTGCAGGTGCAACTCCAGTCACAGCTTCTCTGGGGACAGGATGGATTTAAGAAATCCTTGTTTCTCCACCTTTGGCTGTGTGTTTTTGGGCTGGCACTGAAGTTAGACCTCTGGTGTGCCCAAGCAGCAGAAGGATTGTGATGGGGGTGGGAATGGACGTTGTTACCCAGAGAACTGAAATTTTGCACTGGAGGATAAAAGCAGCAACAAAAGCGCAACAAAAGGTTTGCCTGAGCCTGGAGTGGTGGTGGGAGTGACTACCAGTTTGCACTTTGGCCTCAGAAATCACTGCCTGAGCACAAATGTGAGGGCTGATGTTTTGCTGCTGAGGGTGGAAATGTTTGGGAACTTCTAAAACTGCCTGTACTAAAGAAGCTTCTAGACTCTTCCATCCTCAGCAGCAGAATGGTTTGGGTTGGAAAGGACCTGTGAAGATCATCTTGTTCCCATGGTCACTCAAAGCCCCATCCAGCCTGACCTTGAAGACTCCCAGTGATGGGATGTCTGTGATTTTCCTGGGCACAGAGCTGCTCCTGCCACGGCCCCTGAGCAGCCTGGCACGTAGGAGTGTGTCCTGCCAGAGCCATGTCCTGGCAGCTCAGACAGGAGAGCAAGAGAAGTTCTCTCCTGCTTGAATTGCAGCCTGTCTCCTAAAAATAAAGCTGCAGCTAATTGCTTAATTCAGCACCCAAATGGGCCCTTGGCTGCCCAGTGGAAATGTGCAAGGTTGTTTTTGCCCTTGGCCCTGCTCCCTCGAACTCCTGTGTCCCGAGCCCCCCGCAGGCACCGAGCCAGGCACATGGCTGGGAACGGTTTGGGGGCTTCAGCAAAGCCCACCAAGTGCAGAGCTCCCACTCAGGTGTGTGGAGAATCAATACCCCAGCAGGTGCCTGCACCAGGGACTGTGTCTGTCTTTGGGATGGTGACAGCCCCTGAATTGATGTCTGAAGTTGCTGGAGCAGTGTCAGATCTGTCGCGTCTGGCCCTGCTGTGGGTTGTGCTGTATGGCCTTGGTAGCTGCTAATACAGACCCCCCTTATGAGACCTCATCAGGTTTTAGCTCGCTGTGGGTTCCCTCCCAGCAGATGGATGGCTGGGCAAAGCTCTTAGTGTGGCTCTTTCCCCTGGCTGCAGGCAGGGTGAGGAGAGCCTGGGATAATTCCCTCCATCCTCCTCTAACGGAGCACCCACAGCAGCAGCTGTGTGCCCAGAGCCCCTCTGGCCCCGGAGCCTCAGCAGGTGAGGCACTGGCCTGGCATCTGAGGAGGGGGAAATGGCCCAAAGGCTGGCAGGAGGAGCCTGTGGAGTGTTTTGTCTGCAGAGCGATGGAGGTGGAGATGAAGGTCCTGGAATTACAGTGAGCCCAGGCTGCTGATGGCAGAGGTCTCACCATGGGTGTTCCAGCCATGCAGATGTGGTTCTGGTGCCTTGGATGAAGCTGCTGTCCCAGGGTGCTGTGCTGGGGAACCTGCTCTGCTCTGTTGGGCATCTCTTCTCTCCCTGCTTGGGTCTCCTCACTGGTACCTGGCTGTGCTGGGGGGGCCCTGGCACAGGGTGCCCAGAGAAGCTGTGGCTGCCCCTGGATCCCTGGCAGTGTCCAAGGCCAGGTTGGACAGGGCTTGGAGCGGCCTGGGACAGTGGGAGGTGTCCCTGCCATGGCAGGGGTGGGGATGAGAAGGGATTTAAAGTCCCTTCCAACCCAAACCAGTCTGGAATTCTATGCTGGGTGCTCTTCACAGTGTTCCCTCCCCTCTCTGAGGGTCTCCTGTGTTTTCTCACTGCTGCCTGGGCATGGTGGTGCTTTGTGGAGATCTGTGCCACTGGAACAGACCAGGGAAGGTTCTGGTGGGAAGGTGGGAAGGTTGCTCCAGACTGTTCTGACCAGCTCATGGAAATACCTTGCTGTGTGTAGGTGGGGAAATGCCTCTGCCTGAATCTCAGGAATATTGAATCCCTGAAAGCAGCCCTTAGGCAGGGCTCACTAAAGCCAGTTCTCTGGAGTCCTCTGACATCTGGAACACAGGTGTGGTGAAACTGGAGTCAGCTGTCTCATGAAATGATCTTAGTGGAGGTTTTGACCCTGATTTTCCTTTTTGTTGCACGCTGTGATCTACTCCTTTTTGCCTCTTTTTCCTCCCTTTTCTCCAGTTATTTCCAGAATGTGATGGTCCCATGTTAGTCCGAGGTATAAATTTGTATTTGTGTCATAACATGCCGGTGAGATTGCTGCAACAAACTCTTTCCTTTACCTTTTCTGCCAATACCCTTCATCCCTCCCTGCTCCCGGATCCCAGGCTGTTATCCCAAATTCCCAGGCAGCTGCTGGTGCTGTGAATGTGAATGAACACGGAGAGCAGTGGGGTGTAACCAGTCATTTTGGGACAAACCCGTAACACCTGTAAGGGATTGGCTTCTTGAGTGTAATTTCCCCTTGGAGAGGGGCAGTCCAGCAGCAGGAGAGCTCCTGGGGTGGAGGTGGCTGTACCCACAGGGAAGGGCATTGCTGTAATTGTTGCACTGCCAGGAATGCCTCACATGTGTCTGGGTTTTCTGTGGGATAAAAACCACCTTCAGTCTTGTGTTCTGTGTCTGGACAAGGTGTCTCTGCCTGAGGCTCCCATGGCAGCAGTGCTGAGCTGCAGAGAGCTTTCTGCAGCCTGTGGATTTCTGCTCTGCACCAGCTCTGCTGCCAAGTTCTGCCTTTCCCAACAAGTTATGTTATCAGTGAGCAGAGAGGTAAATGCCACTATTTTTGGACTTTCAGGAAGGACAGAGCGATGTCCAAGCTCTTTTACCAGTCCCAGGTGTTGGAACCAAATAAATCATTCCTCAGAACTAAACAGCCTCAGCCTAGGGAAGGATTTCTGTTATTTCGTGCCAGGGGCAAATCTTGATTGAGAAATTATCATTTGGAAGCAGAACTTGGTAGTGTAATAGGCTAAATAGGCTTTGACATTGTCCTGGTGACTGTACTGTCCTTGCTCTGGGTGCTGATCCTCCCTCTGGCTCCAAAGGTAATTTCCCTCTGTTTCCATTTCTGTTTGATAAGAAAACTTCATTTTTGAGTCCCCGTGTGTATGGACATATAAATGTATATTTGTGTTTAAACATTTCAAGTGAGACTTCAAAGCTGTGCAGTGACTGTGATCCCTCCACCAGCCTTTCCAAGAAGTGCAAGGTGAGGAGAAACCTCCATGGCTCTGACTGGTCCCATAATGATTTAAGCACTGCTGGGCTTAAAACATACTTCTACAGGTCATCATCTAATTAAGCTTAAATCAGAGAACCCCAGAGTGGTTGTGTTGGAACGGGCCTTAAAGCTCATCTCATTCCCCCCCCTGCCATGGCCAGGGACACCTTCCACCAGACCGGGGTGCTCCAAGCCCTGTCCAACCTGCCATTAAAAAGGTTGTATTGTTAAATATATTTAATAATGAGCTGTGCCCATCTGGTTTTGGTCCTTGCTTGGCTGGGCTGCAAGAAAATGTGTTCAATTCCCTCATCCCCACCTGTCACGATTATTTAAGTGAAATCTTAATGCTCTGTTGGACAAATTCATTTCAGCCAGAATTATTCACATTATTTTTCATAGGCAGGAGCTTTTTCAGAGATGCAATACGTTGGAGCACAGGTAAAATATGCTCCATTTTCAGCCTAAAATCCCTGCTTGCCAAGCTAGGGCCCATTCACCTGTTGCTTTTTCGGAGTTCCCATTTGTCATTCAGCCTGAAGGCAGAGGGTGGGAGTTTTCCTGACCCCCCACTTCTGAAAGTCACCATGCTCATGGCAATCTCTGCAGTAACCAATGCTTCATTTGCATGCTGAAGGACACCAGGTAGCTCTGTGCACTGGAGATGTTCTGATACGCTAAAATCCAGCTCCTGGAAAAGGGAGTGTCTGGTGGAAGGGGAAGCACTGACCCTTTAGCTGCAGCGTCTGATTTGGGGGATATACTTTTGATAAGTGGTCAGCCCTGGGAAAAATAAACTTAGCAGGTACAGTGAATAGAACTGTACAGGGTTCAGGGGAATACTGGTTTTTCACTGGGCTCTACTATTTAAACTCATTTTAAAACTTTATAGATTTTTTTTTTTCCCAGGAGAAAGCAAACTCTCATCTTCTGATCCCTTTACTGCTACTTTTAGTTCCCCTGCAGGAGTCTAAGGATGCTTTGGGGAGGCAATAACAGCAAAGGAAGCTGCCAGGGTCAGCTGTGTTTGGTATTTCCTGCACAGTTCCCACAGCCCCGTGGCAGCACAGGGTTCCATGTGACACAGGTACAGCCAGAGGAATGGGAGTTATTTACTCCGATACCAACAGCTCTGAGCAAAGACTGGCTAAAAACTGTGTGAAAACTGCTGCAAGGAGAGAAAACCCCACGCCCCAGGTTCCACTAAGGCTGCAAAGGAAAATTGGTGCCTGTTCTTCTGCCAATCCCCCTTTTTGTTAATGACCCCTCCCTTTAAGTCTGTGTTTGCAGCGATCAGCAGGACAGCACTAAAAAATTCAGCAGTTTCCCTAATTTCCAGCATTCCCTGGGACATTCTGCCCTTTGTAGCTGTTGTGGTTTCTTATCAATGCCCTGAGAGCCTCTCTGCTGTGCCCTCCCTCTCTGTGTCCCCTGCAGGTCACACACTCCCATGTTGGGCCATTTACCTCCCAGTTTGGCTTTTTCCCCAAGTCAGAGATTGCTCGTTGGCCTTCAGCTCTCTGGCTGACTTGGGCCAGGGACAGACATCCCTGTGAGAGCTCTTGGGGCTGGAAAATCCACTGTGCTTCACTGAGTAAGAGTTGCACTTTGCAGAGACATCTACTTTAATTTTTTCTTTATGGTTCCTGTGTTTTCCAGTACCATTTCAGTATTACTTATCTATTTATGCCTCCTGGAGAAGGAGGGCTTCAAGTTCCTCTTCCCTATTGGAATGTGGCTTTCAACCTGAGCTGTGTGTGCTCTGTACCTCGTGCTGCAGGAGATATAAATATGGAAAGATGCAGCTAAAAATTGGCTTTTCCAGAAATCTTTCCTGTATTAGAATCCCAGAATGGTTTGGGTGGGAAGGGACTTTGAAGGTCATCTTATTCCAGCCCCTGCCATGGCATGGACACCTTCCACTGTCCCAGGCTGCTCCAAGCCCCAGTGTCCAGCCTGGCCTTGGGCACTGCCAGGGATCCAGGGGCAGCCACAGCTTCTCTGGGCACCCTGTGCCAGGGTGAGAGTGAACAATTCCTTCCCAATATCCCATCCAGCCCTGCCCTCTATCATTTTTAAGCCATTCCCTGTGTCCTGTCCCTCCATCCCATGTCCCAAGTCCCTCTCCAGCCCCTTGTGACCCCTTTAGGCACTGCAAGGTTCCTTTCCCTCCTCACCCCCACCATTAAGCTCAGCACCCGTTTCTCAGAAATGCCTTTTCATTTCAGAGCTCTTCCTTCTTCCCCTGCCCCCTCAATCACAAGTTTCCTCAGCTGAGGGTTGTATGGGAGGGCTGATTTTTTCCTTCATCCAGGCTGATGTGGAGCAAAAAGCTTTCCCCCCCCTCCAGCTCCCGGGGAGCCTTTGGAAATGAAGGCTGGGAATCACATTAGATTGTATTTCACTAAAGGTTTTCTCTGTCCTAGAAAACTCCTGTCTCCTCCTGAAATACACTTAAGAAGAGACTGATATATTTACTCTAACTGTGCTCAGTCTAGGAATAATTTTGCTGTAGAGATTAAATTTTTATATCATCTTGAAGAAAACCAACTCCTGCCAGTCCCCAGGGATCTCCTGTCTGGCTGTTTCAGCCGGAGGGGCTCAGATCTCGGCAGCTCCAAGGGGTATCTTGGTTCTTCTTTTCCCTTCTATTCCTGCAGTACAATAGCAACATATTCCATTTGTTCCACAGAGTTCAGAATTTTTAGGAGATTCTGAAAAAAAATCTTGTTTTAGCTTTGGGTGAGTGTGGCTTTGGGATGAGTGGAGCTCGTGGCTGCTCAGAGCTCTGATCTGCACCAACTCCTCATCTCCATGCAGCCCGTTCCCATCTCCTGAGCTTGCAGAATTCCCTGGGGGCTGAATTCACTCCAAAGATCAAGATTTTTTGTGGGGATTAGTGCTGTTTATCACTACAGATAGGCTGGAGCAGGCATCGGGAGACACTTTCTGGCAGAGGTTCAGCACTCCTGCTTTGTGCCTGCCTGGAATGATAAAGGATTCGCTCTGTGACTTGGGAACAGTCCTGGCTCTTTGCTTTCAGCCCTGTTCTTCGAGGCAACGAGCTGATGGCACCGTGCTCTTACTCCTTCTTGCTCATGGTGTCTCTGTGTGTCACTTCTGGCCCTTCCAGGCCAATTTCAAGTAGGTTTCATGGAATCCCAGAATATCCTGAGCAGCCACATGGGCTGGGCTCAGGGTAATTCCTGAAGTCACAGCGAAGGCACCCCAAGTTCACAGAAAGGTGCCCAAAAATGTGGCAAATAAAAGCCAATGAATGGATTGACTGGATGAGGATGGGCTGGCACCATTTGTTTTCAGTTCTGCCTCTCCTGAGGCACCTTTTTAGCCAGCTAGAAACAAATCTCTTCCTCTTCTGCTTGGACATGAATTATCCTCCTGGCCAAATGTTCCTTGACCCCTGCTTTGAGTGCCACACACCAAAGTGACATTGCTGAGCCCTCCTGACAGCCTGGGCTGGAGAGGAAATGTTTAACCAGCACAGGGACAGCCAGGGGATCCTGCCTGGCACATCCCACCTGGGAATATTCATCTCCATGACCCTCCCCGTGGGGCTGTGCTGGTGCTCTCCTGGAAGGGAGGATGGTAAGCTTGTGGCGAGCCCTGTCCGGCACAAATGGATCCATTTGGTTGACTCCTGTGGTTAAATGATGTTGGTTTATCAGCCTTTACTGACTTAGGGTTGTAGAAGGACAGAATATGCAGAAATAATGAACAAGCTGAGTGGGCAGGGAGAGATGTGTGCTGGGATCTGAGTGTTGCCCTGACTGTGGTGTGGAATAAAGCAGTTAATGGCATGTACAGCTTTGCCACTCAAAGCTGGTGGGTATAAAGTCGTGTCTGGCCTTTCTCTGGTGCCTCTGTAGGAGCAGAGAGGTTTCACTTCAGCAGGACCCTCACGTGGAGCCTCTCACCAAGCCTGGCAGCACTGGTGGCTCTGGGTTGGCTCTGCCCATGCCTTGGCTGTGCTTTGGGAGGCACAGAGTGGGCACCAGCCCTGGGGTACCTGTACTGTGTGATAAAAGCTCAGCTGGGCAGGGCAGGTGTCCTGGTGCTGTGCAGCAGCTCCCACCCCTCTCCTGGTGCAGCAGGATTGGAGGTTTGGCTGCAGAGGGCACCCAGTCAGTTTGAATTCCCTGGCAAAGATATCCCCGCTCCAGGCATCTCCTGCTGCTGCAAAGAGCAGCTCAGGCCCCCAGGCTGGCCTGGCCTCGGTGCTTGGTGGTGTTTTGAACACTGGGGGAGATTTCTCACCGTGAATTCCAGGTCCTTCGCCGAGGTGCTGTGGCTGGGAGCACAATTCCCTGAGCTGAGCCAGAGATAAGAACCTCTGGAAGCTGACTGGGGTCTTGCGGGGGATGGATTAGCCTCGGAGGGATCATCTTTCACTGCTGGCTTCAAGTGTGGAGCTCTGGCAGAAGCACTGCCTTGGTGTCTGGGTTAATTATCTGGTATTAGTGTTGATAATAACCCCAGTTTGTGTTTTTAAAACCTGATTTAAGCAGAGCCAGGTGCTGGGATGTTCCTGGTTCCCACATCCCACTGAGTGTCACCATCCACAGAGCCTCTGCCCTGCTCAGAAAGTCCCCAGTTCCCTGCAGCCCCTCTTAAAGGTGTGTGGCTTCAAAGCACCAAAAGCAAAAGCACTGGGGCCGTGAGAAATGTCTTCAAATGAATCAAGAAAAGCAAAATTAAGCTTTAAAAGCAAACTGGGAGATGCTGAGGGTTCCTGGACTGGAAGCGTGTGGGGTTGGGAAGTTCGCAGAGGGCCTTCTGCAGGCCACCGAGTGCCACCTTTCCCAGCCTTCCCGAGTGATCCCTGGCTCCTGCTGAGCCTGGAGCTGGGAAAGGCAGCTTGGATGTGTGATCCATCCCCAGGTCACAGCTAGCGAATCCTGGCAGTTGATTTGTTGTTATTGTCCTCAGATAAAACCTAATCAAGCCCAGTGTGGTCAGAGGGACTCCATCAGCTCTGATGGAGCAGGGAAGGTTGTTCAGAGCTTCCTTGTCAGAAGGAATAATAATAATAATAATAATAATAATAATAATAATAATAATAATAATAATAATAATAATAATAATAATAATAATTCTTCAAACTGTGCTTCCAACTGTGATTTACATTCCCAGCTGATTTTTTCCTGCCTCTCAGTGCTACTTTTTGAGGAAAAAAGTGTTTAAATCTGTGGGGAGGCAGGAATGTCTTGTCCAGGACAATGGAAGTCAGTGGTAGGTTTGGGAGCTGGACCAACCACAAGGTTATTGTCCCTTCAGAGGCTTCAGAGGTGACAAAATCTGTTCTGTTCTCAGTCAGGGCTCTGCCATTGAAACAATGGGAATATACCCTGGTGTCTTTTATTTAAAAAACAAACCAGACGGACAAAAAAGCGAAACAAAATCCATCATTATTATTTTTATGTTTCTGACAAAAAGAGACTGAATCTCTGCTAATGAAAAATATTAAAATTCCAGGTGTCCTGTCTAATAAATAATAACATGAGCAGGGACTCGGCTTCCCACAGCCACCACCAAATCATCCATGGAGCTCTTTATGTGCAGCTCATTTTGAACTTTGCCTATTTCCTTCAGCTATGCAGATATAAATAAATAATTCCCCTTGATAAGGGTCTGGGAACGCTGTACTTTAAAAGATAAGAAAGCTTTGAGGGGAAATTGTTTTTAAATCCGTACCATTTGTATGCTGTTCACTGTTCACACTGAGCAAAAATTCATTCAGCTGGCACTTAACCAACCCTATTTTATTCCTGCTCTGTGTTCAACCTATCCTTCTCCTGGGGACATCTAACCTTCCATGTAATTACCTCTCCGAGAACGGGAAGGAGGCCTGAATCACCTCCCCACCAACTAAATAAATCCACAGATCCTGGGACAGGTTATCAGCTGCACACCAGGGCAGGGCTGGCAGGAGCAGTGTGCCTGAGCCACGAGGAGCTGCAAGGCTTGAGTCACTTTTGTTCCAGCATTGGGAAGGAGAATTTGGAACGTCTGCAGAAAACAACCCAAACCACCCAGGAACCCAAAACACCCAGGATTTTTGGAGTAGTTTTGTTTCTTTTGGAAATAAGAGCAATGGATTTTACCAGGGATGGGTTTTACCAGGGATGGATTTTACCAGTGGTGGATTTTATGAGTGATGGGTTTTACCAATGATGGATCTTACCAGGGATGGGTTTTACCAGGGGTGGATTTTACCAACGATGAGTTTTAGCAGGGATGGGTTTTACCTGTGATGGATTTTATCTGTGATGGGTTTTAGCAGGGATGTGTTTTACCAGCGATGGTGTTTTTGTTTTCCCTCAGGTCTGTCCAAGTCCCTTGGCCTCATCGAGGGCTATGGTGGCCGTGGCAAGGGTGGCCTCCCAGCCACCCTGTCCCCCGAGGAGGAGGAGAAAGCAAAGGGACCCCATGAGAAGTACGGCTACAACTCCTACCTCAGTGAGAAGATTTCCCTGGACCGTTCCATCCCGGATTATCGCCCAACCAAGTGAGTGCCAGGTGCTCCAGGAGGGAATGGTTGTGTTCAGGTGTCACCTGAGCACCAGCAGTGCTGGTGGCTTTCCCAGTCAGGTTTGGTGCTGTTGACTCTTTCCTCATTGTTCACAGTGATGAGAAACTGGGGTGGCTGGGCGGGAACTGAGCTCGTGGAATCACAGAATCACTGAGGTTGGAAAAGCCCTCAAAAAGCATCGAGTCCAACCATTCCCCAGCACTGCCCCATGTCCCCCGGTACCACATCCACAGGGCTGTTAAACTTCCCAGGGGTGGGGACTCCAGCACTGCCCTGCACAGCTGTGCCAGGGCCTGACCACCCTTTCTGTGAGGAAATATCCAACCTAAACCTACCCTGGCACAACTTGAGGCTGTTTCCCCTTGTCCTGTCAGTTGCTACCTGGGAGAAGAAACTGATCCCCACCTGACCCCACCCTTGTTTCAGGTAGTTGGAGAGAGTGAGAGAGTTCATCAAGGTGATTTATCAGGGGAAAAAAGTGAATTTCTTCCCAGTCTGTCTCTGCTTTCCTAAAGCAGTACAGGATTTTGGGTGGAAGTGGTGCTATCAGAAGCTCAGCTCTGCTTTCACTGAGCTTTTTGTGTTTGTTGCCCTGTAAAAGTGTGCAGAGATTCTCCCTCCCTCCTTGTCAGCTCCTTCATGTCCCTGCAGGACCTCTGGAGCCCTTGGGCTGCCCTCAGGCTCCTCCCAGCACAGGGATCCTCCTGGGACTCTCTGGGATCTGCTGTTGGAGATCTGGGACATTGAAGGAAGTTTTTACAGTGACAGTATCCTTCCTCTCCTTTTTTGATTGAGCTTTTAAGGTGCTGGTGATGTTTACCTGCCAAGCAGCACAGAACAGGCTTTAAAAGAGGTGACACATCATTTTGTTAAGGGGATGAGGAAAGACATGCTCCAAGTTTATCTTTGTGAAGGTTAATTTTAGATACGGCGGCCAGAGTGTTCCTCAGAATAGGAAAGTGTCTGTTTGTCCAGGCCTGGGGTGAAATCCCTGATAAAAAAATGAGCTGAGAGAGGTTTTGATTGTGAAAGATCCGTGTCCAGTGCCCATGTCATTGGGGCAGTGACAAAGCTGCTGCCTGGCATCTGCAGAGCATTGAAAACCATGCAGCCAGGGATGCAGCTCTCTGTCCCCAGGTGCTGGTGGCTTCTCCAGGCTCTGGGAGCAGGGGCAGCTCTTGTTCCTTCTGTCCCCAGGTGCTGGTGGCTTCTCCAGGCTCTGGGAGCAGGGGCAGCTCTTGTTCCTCCTCCTCTCCAGGCGCTGCCTGAATCCCGAGCAGCCCCTCGGAGCACCCAGGGCTGTCAGCCACTGACAGCAGAAATCCCTGGATGAGTTTCCAAAGGAATGGAGGCCCAGCCTGCGTTGTGCTGCTGCAGCTGCTCTAGGCAGGCTGAATTGCAGGTACAAATTGCACCTCTGCCTTCTGATATGCAAATCCCAGCACAATGCTGAATCCTTGGAGCGAGACCTTCTCCAGCACTTACATGAGGCTGAGCTGCTGATTTCCATTTCTCATCCACAGCTCTGACTTCCAGCAGGGCCAGCATTACTTGGCGAGAATTAATTTGAGAAGTAATGTTTCTTTTCAGATTTTGGGGGAAGAAAAGGATTAATTCTGACATTTTTAGGCTTGCGTTGTATTTTTCCTCAGTTCCACTATCCATCATTCCATGGAGAGTGGGGGAGAGGACAGGGCATGGCAGTTCATTAAAAATGCTTCCATTTGGAGCTGGGCTGAGACCTGGGAGAGAATTTGTGGGTACTGACTGCAGCTGCACAACCCAGTGCCTTTTATCTGTGTAAGAACTTCAGGAGTGCGTTTTGTTTATTGGTTTTCTTTTTGTTTTGGGGATCAATTGTCTTGATATTGTAAGAGAACAGTTGGTCTGGTGTGAAATAGGCTGGAGTTTGCTGGAGAATTTGGAAAGTTTCAGCTTCTTCTACTTCTGGCTTCAAGGCTCCCTTGCTATTTAGTGCATTCAGGTTTATGGCTGATTTTATGAAGGGTTGAACACAAACCATTTAAGCCAAGTATCCTGGTCTCTGATTAAAATAGATTCAAGTCAAGGGAAATTAGCCTAAATGGCTTTGAAATTGCAGCATTAGTGGGGAAAATCTGTTGAAAACCCTCCAGCTGATAAGCATTACAAAGCATGTAGTAGTTTTAAATATAATGGTGAAGCCTGTGTGGTTCAGCTAAAGGCTGCTGAGTGTCTGGAATGCCAATGGACTGGGCCTGGTCCTGGCATAGGCTGGCACTCCCCATCCTTTCCTCTGTTCTCCCTATTTTTAAGTAAAGATTTGTGTGGTCAGGTGTCACTGCCCTGAGTGCTGGATCAGCCTTGAGTCCTTTTCCTGCTCCTTTTTTTGTGCCTGTGGCCAGAGGCAAGTGGAGCAAAGAGAGTTTAGGGGAAGTTTGGCACACTTTGTGTATATTTCTGTGTCTCCAGGCTCCCTGCACCTTGTGATCAGCATCACTGAGGGTTCAGGGACTCAGATATCCCTGCTCCGAGGGATTGCAGGTGCTATTGGTGAGGAGGAGCCAGCCCAGCTCACAGCTCAGGGCCTCTCAGTCCTGCCCAGAGGCAGAGAAAGGAGGGAGTTTTCCCTGGGGAAAATGCTCCCACAGGTGTGAGGGTGATGTTCAGGAGAAGGTCAGGTCTTTCCCAGCACCAGGATCTGGGGCAGAGTACCTTGTTTGTCCTGATTTGGGGAATTGTAGTGTCACTTCTTGGTACTTCGGATTATCATCTTTGCTTCAGTTGAGAGATTTCCTTCCCCTTTCCCCTTCCTCTTTGTCCTTCCTTATCTCTTCCCCTCTCCCCTTCCCTTATCCCTTTTGCTTTATCCCTTCCCCTTCCCTTATCCCTTCCCTTTTCCCCTCTCCCTTTCCCCTTTCTCTTTCTTTCCTCTTCCCTTATTTCCCCTTTCTCATTCTTCCCCTTCCCTCTCCTTTCCCCTTTCACTTTCTCCCCCCCTTTTCATCTTCTTCCTTCCCCCTTTCCCCTCCCCCCTTCCTTCTTTCCCCTTTCCTTTTTTCTTCCTCTTCCCCCATCCTCTTTCCCCTTCCCCTTTCCTGTTCCCTCTTCTCCTTCCCCTTTCCCCATCCCCCTTCCCTTTCCCCGTTCCCCTTTCCCTTTCCCCATTGCTGCTGGGGCTGCTCACCTGTGCTGGGAGGTGGAAACTCTTCCCTGCTGTTCCCCACTGAGAGGACTGGGTGTTTCCCTGGGCTGGTTCCCAGAGGAGTGGTGCTGATGCTCTGGATCCATGGAATGACGTGTGTGGAGCTGGTTCCAAGCGGGAGCTGTGCCTGCCACACCTGGACCTTACTGATGTTCCTGATCCTGACCCTCTGCCAAGCAGGAAACACTCTGCTGGGTGTGCACGAGATTTTCCAGTCAATCAAAGAATGGATTCCAGTTGGGATGGCTGGGAAAGCTCTTCCTTGGGCTAAAATAAGGCAGGACTGGTGTTTTGGGGTGAGTTACTCCAGAACTTGCTTCCAAACGGTGCCATAATGAGAAGGGCACTGGGAACACATTTCTGTGGTGCTTGTTTGGGTTCTGTGGCTTTAAGATGAGATTCCTGCATGTTCTGGAGAACAATCTCTGCTTCCAGGTTGGAAGTACCCAAGGTGCTGCCTGCAGCCTGCAGGACTTCCACACAAATCTCCACAAAAACGAGCTGGAGAGATTTGCTTCAATTTTCTGCAAAACCCTCTGAAGGATGAGGCTGCTGAGTGAGTTTTGTTGTTTATCCATTCTCAGCACTCGCTGCCTGCCTGGGGAGGCTGGGGGGGTTAGGGAGATGTGTTGTTTTCTATATTGAAAGTGAAGCATATTTACATGGGATCCCAGGGCCTGCAGACATTCCCTGCTTGGAGACAGCATTTTATGCACCTCTGTTTTATCCTGTGATACAGGATTTAATGGGAACCTCTCCTGTGTGTAGCCAGAAAATAAAATTGCTTTGTTAGATCAGCCTGCCTGTCCATCTTATCCGGTATCTAATCTCTGATAGTGGAATTACCAGATGCTTCAGGTTGAAGAAATCATATTAAGGAAAACTGTGACATAATCTGCCCATCTGGTACGTTCTGCCTCCCCCGTTCTTTCAATCCTATCCAATATAAATGTGGAGTTCTCATTATCTCTTTAAAAGTCTGTTCCTTTCTGGAATCCTGCTAAGCTCTGGTTCAGTGGTATTTTATGGCATTATAGGATTAAGGGGTAGATTTAAGAGAAATAATACCCACAATTGTTAGGACTATTGGATCATTGGGTGGAGATGACACATTCCTGCTGCTGCAAATCTCTCGCCAGCTGTTCTCGGGAGGGGAGCCTCGAGGCATTAAAGTGAAGAGCAAGGATGGTGTAAGAGATAAGCAACTCCCACAGTTTGATTTTTCAGATGTTTTGGGGGCTTCCCAGCCTGGAGACACAAGCCCTTCTCCTGCGTGCCTCGGGGTTCTGCACATGGGGCAGGAAATGCATGGAGAGGGACTTGGGACAAGGGGGTGTGGTGATGAGGGGGAATGGCTTAAAAATGCCAGAGGGCAGGGATGGATGGGATATGGGGAAGGAATTCCTGCCTGTGAGGGTGGGGAGGTACAGGAACACGTTACCCAGGGAGGTTGTGGCTGCCCCTGGATCCCTGGCCGTGCCCAAGGCCAGGCTGGACACTGGGGGTTGGAGCAGCCTGGGACAGTAGAAGGTGTCCCTGCCATGGCAGGGGTGGCACTGGATGGGCTTTGAGGTCCTTCCAACCCAAACCAGTCTGGGATTCTGTGATGGAAAAGCTTTGGAGGTGTTGGGAGCCTGATGTGCTGCTGTGGTCTCACAGCACCCGGTCTGTGTCTGCCGAGGGACCCCTCGGCCTGGAGAGGTGCCCTGGGCAGAGCCTTGCCATCACCATCAGCTGAAGAGGGAACAGCTCCACATCCCTGCTCGGTTTAAATGTCCCCGTGGTGTGTGTGGGGCTGAGTCAGAGCTGTCACACGCCGTGTCTCGAGTGCCTGAATCACCCGTTTATTTCCGGAGCTGCTGCCGTGGGAGCCTGGCAGCAATTGGGCCTTTCAGCACCACCTGCCTTCAGCTGCTTTATTACCAGAGACCTGGGCAGCAGCAAGCTGAGAGCCTTTCTTTGGGATGTGGTGCAGAAGATGCAGAGTTTTGGCTTCTGGGTAGACTTTGGGTCGTTGTTTGACAACTTAAAGAAACTGAATCAAGCCTTGATCCAATTTTTTATTTAAAGTGGTTTGTGTGTGGCCTCTGTGGGCTCCCAGTGTGTACCTGCTGGGTGCCAGAGTACATTGTGGGGTGGAGGGAGGCCCTGTTCCCCTTGGGGTCTCTCCCCATCCCTGGAGAGCCTCCTGCCCTCTGCCGTGGGGCTGCCCTGGGGCCTCAGCCTCCCCTCAGCTTGCAGGGCCCAAGAATTTCATTTTGGCTTTATAACCACAACAGGATGCATATTTGGAGAGTGGTGGGTGTGGATGTGACTGAGACACATCAGGGCTGCCCAGGAGGAGACCTGGCATTGAGTCTCCTGCCCATGAGCCCACTCCTGCCTTCCCCTCTCCTGTGCTGGATCCAGAATGTTCCTGCAGAGCCCACTCTGGCCATGGTTTGTGCCAGGGGGCTCAGCCCATGCCCTCTGGTTGGCTCTGATGGGGAAGTTTCATGTGCCATCATATTTATTTTCCTGTGGAGAAGAACAGATCTCCTCTGCTGTGGGAGTAACTCAGCTCCCTGGCTTTGCAGGCCTTTGTCTCAGATTTCCCTGGTACCAAGGCTCTGAAATGAGGGATTTCCTCAGCACCTGCCACAGCTTGGGCAGGAGGTGCCCCTGTCACCGCTCCAGGCATCTCATCTCGTTTCCTCCCCAAAGCTGAGGTTACACAACCTCCTTTAATGAAACAAAATGCTTTTTGCTTTTCCCCCTGCCCACAGGACCATGTTGGCTTTGGCAGAAGTGTCTGAGATGTGCAAATATGATTGCAGCTCGGTGCAGCTCAGGGAGAGCTCAGTGATGGTCTCCTCAAGGACCTGGGACATCCCTGAGCACACACGTGTGGGGATGTGCCAGTCACTCATGTCCTGCCCTGGGCTGGGCAGCCAGGCTTGATGCAGTGAGTCTGAGGAGAAGGACAACGTTTAAGAAGACAAAAACAAACTACTTGAATTATGAGAGTGGTATTTGCTGGGAAATAGAGTTTCTTGCCTGTTTATTTGCTGTGATTGCTGCTTATTGCAAACAAAGGAGGTCAGAGGAGCTCCTTCTCTCTTGCATGCACAATGTGTTACTACAATCCATTATTTTACCTTCTGCAAAGAGTGCTTTGATGGGTTTCGGTCCTACAGCCAAACAACATCCAGGAAAAGAGAGGCAAGATGTAGGGCTTTTCTTCATCAAATAACTGAAGGGAAAACTAGAGAGGAATCAAGACAGTGAAAGAACGAAAAAAAATGACTTTTTCAGATGTGAAATTCCCTTTGAATTGCATGTGGGAGTGTATTAAAAGATCCTTACAGCTCTAGGAAAAAGCCAGGACTGGTTGTGCACATTCTCTCCTAATAGATGGCTGTGGGTTTGATCCAGCATTGTATGAAAAACACTCCTGCCCTTGGCTTTTTATAGCTTCAGCCATAAAAAAAGGAAAAGTCATATTTTCCAGTACTTGGAAAGGTGCCACCTGAAAATTTTCTGGGAGAGCAAGTAGAGAAATCAAGCAGTGAGTATCAGTGTCACAGCTCTGGCATGCAGGAGCTGTGCCTGAGAGCAGGGCTCACCACAGCCAGAGCAGATCTGCACTTCAGGGATGGATTGTTGGATATTTTCTGTCCATGTGCCCTGTCCTGCCCAGTCTGTCCCATTTCTGTGTGGTCCAGGCAGGTTTATTCTGCCAGGCTGCACAAAGTCACTGAAACCTCCTGAGCTGGAAGGGACCCAGCTCAGGAGAATCCGAGAATCCTTGAGGTTGGAAAAGCCCTCCGAGGCCATCGAGTCCACCCTGTGCCCGATCCCCACCTTGTCCCCAGCCCAGAGCACTGAGTGCCACCTCCAGCCCTTCCTTGGGCACCTCCAGGGATGGGCACTCCAAACCTCCCTGGGCAGCCCCTGCCAAGGCCTGAGCACCCTTTCCATGGGGAAATTCCTGCTGATGTCCCACCTGAGCCTCCCCTGGCCCAGCCTGAGGCCGTTCCCTCTCCTCCTGTCCCTGTTCCCTGGGAGCAGAGCCCGACCCCCCCCGGCTGCCCCCTCCTGTCAGGGAGTTGTGCAGAGCCACAAGGTCCCCCCTGAGCCTCCTTTTCTCCAGGCTGAGCCCCTTTCCCAGCTCCCTCAGCTGCTCCTGGGGCTCCAGCCCCTTCCCAGCTCCGTTCCCTTCCCTGGACACGCTCCAGCCCCTTTGGGTTTTCCTTGAAGTGAAGGGTAAAATCACCCAGCCCAGCCCCTGGCCCTGCACAGACACCCCAACAACCCCACCCTGGGCATCCCTGGCAGCGCTGTCCAAATGCTCCTGGAGCTCTGGCAGCCTCGGGGCCGTGCCCATTCCCTGGAAAGCCGGGGCAGTGCCCAGCCCCCTCTGGGGGAAGAACCTTTCCCAAAATCCAACCTGACCCTGCCCTGGCCCAGCTCCAGCCATTCCCTGGCTCCTGTCCCTGGTCCCAGAGAGCAGAGATCAGAGCTTCCCTCAGGAGGAGCTGCAGCCCAGTGAGGTCCTGGTGCTCTCACTCGAGGCTGTGCCCAGGCTGTTCCCTCCCTGCTCTAAAGGTCACAGGGGTAGAAGATACTTCCAAACCCAGCTCCAGACAAATTCAGGATGTTATTTCTCCTGCATCATCAGGGCCCTGAGCTCTGAGGAGCTGCTGCTGCTGCTCTGTGTGTGCAGGGGCTGCTGGTGCCCTGTGCCCCTCCTGCCCTCCAGGGATGGGGCTGCACCTTCTGCTCCCTTTGGGATGATCTGCAGAGGGGAAAAAGCCTCTTTGCTGCTCCACTGCTTCTCCAGCACTAAAACAAACGAGCAGGCTGTTGAATAAATACCAGTATTGATCTTTTTTCCTCAGTGGGTTTGGACATGCTGCTCCTGACTTCCAGCGATGTTTTTTCTGGAGAACTGGGCAGGTAAAGACTCTAAAGACATGCTTTTGCAGCTGTGCTTTACATTTGTTGATGATTATTTGAGGCTGCTCCTGTGACCTGCAGGAGCAGCCTGGTTCCTTGGTCATGCAGGCACCTGGGGCTGGCTCCAGGGAGCTGAGATGTCCCCCTAGAACCGGACCTGTCAGACTCCCTGTGGAAAAGTTTCGGGGTTTGTGCTGTGTTTCTGTCTTGGGTTTAGATGGGGACACAGGGCAGCTTTTTCTTGCTTTTCCTTTTGAAGCAGAGGTCACTGGAGCACACTTGGGCAGCTTATGTGGGGTCAGGAGTGTGTCACAAGCCTTTGGTGCTTGAAGTTCCAATATCTCCCTTAAACCCAGTGGGGAAGAAAGTGCTTTGGGGAGAGCAACTGGAGTTGTTTAGTGGCTGCCAGAGAGTCTCTTATTTCCACTGTGCTGCTCAGTGTCACCTGCAAACACTGTGACCATGGATTTATAGCACAGCACCTCGGGGTTCTTTATGCCACACATCCCACTAATTGTCAATTTTCCCTTCCTGCCTACAAAGTTATTACCTGTTCTTGTAAGTTGGGAACATGGTGCTTCAGGGAAGACTTCTGTGGCAGGAGTGTGCTATAAAACATTTCCTAACGTAAACAGAAGTATTAAATGATCACTTTGGCAGAGGATGGGATTAGTGTAATTTAACAACTCGCTTTTGTGCTCCTCTGAGCTCCACTGCTGAAAAATACCTGTGTTATCATAAATACTTCTGACTAAACTGTGCTTATGAGAATAAATGAACCAATTTAAGCTTTGGATACACTTCTCTCCAGTTGGCTTCCAAGGAAATCGGGGCTTGTGTGTTTGTTTGTGCCACCAGCCTGCTCCCCTGGACTGCCCAGAGCTTTTCTGTTCCAAACCAGCACATTCCCAGCCAGAGCAGGCAGAGGGGGAGTCAGGCTCTGCTGCTCTGACAGCCTTGGTCCTGCAGCCATTTGTGCAGTTTTCCAGCAGGAAAATCCAAGAGCAAGGAGGTGTCAATGACTTATTCTGTGTGTGTGAGAAAGAGCTGGGCACGGGCAGGGCTGGGTAAGTGGATGTGACACTCGGAATTGCTCTGGCTTTTATCTCCCTTAGATCTGCCTGAGCCTAATAACTTTATTACCAGAGCCTCTCACCAGAGTAAATCCTATTCTCTACATTCTGTTTTTACAACTTTGCAGATAATTTCTTCTTAGGACTTGCCAAGTAATGTGCCTTTAGAAACATCTCTATGTCCCTAAATTGTGATGCCTGTTCTTGAGACCCTAATTCTAAAACAGAGCTGAACATTTCTGAAGAACAATTACTGGGAATAAAGTAGGTGCTTTAAAATCGAGTTTCCTGGGGAAATCTGAGGAAGTTTCAGGGCTCTGTGGTCAGAAATAGTTTGAGAACCTGGATCTGTAAACAGTGAACTGCACCAAACAGCATTAAGTGTTTTAAGATGCTTGGGTCACAGAAAATGTACATGATAGGATAGACACAATAGATTTAATCTTGTCAGTCCCTTTTGCAAGCAGACATGTGCACTGAATCAGCAAAATCCAAACTAGAATAAGCAATTAATGAATGGAGCATGATGAGGAAGTGGCAGGATGAATAGCAGGCTGAGCACTTGCTTTCTTTTAAGCCTGTTCATAATCTTTACAAAAGGCAAATGGAGATCAATTCATTTCCTGGTGAAGCTTTATTTCAGAGCACAAACGGAGCTTGTTTGGTACCAGTGGGTTTCCTTTGTGCAGTTTTTTGTCACCAGAAGGACAAACCCAGAGGGTTTTTCCTCTGCCACTGAGGTTTTCAGGCAGGAAGCAGCACAGATGTGTAGGGAAGAGCTGGGAAGCAGTGCCTATGGATTAGGGCATCCAGGGGGCCTGACCCCGCCTGTGCTGGTGCAGCAGGACATTGCAGTGGGATTTACAACGTTTTGTGCTTCAGCCACGGTGCTTTGCAGCCCAGCCACGAGGAAATCATTCAATCCCATCAGTGCCCCATGGATGGATCAGGATTTACCTCCAGGCCTTCAGCTGCCAAGTTCCTCTGGGTTTTCTGTGGGCCACGAGGGCACCTGAGGAGCTGCAGGCAGCAAAGCCAAGCCTTGGGTGTGCCTGGATGTGTTTGGCTGTGCAGGTGGGGGGAGCTTGGGTGTTAGGGCTGGTGAAAAGCAGGAAAAAGTCCAGTGGCCTTGGTAAGATGAGGATGAGAGGAAAGAAGAGTCTAGAATTCCCCGCTTCTCAGGTGTGCATCCAACCTCTGGGGTGTGCAGGTGACGAGGATGTCTGGGGCAGGTTTCTAAGTTCATCATAAATCACTTTTAGCCTTTAAAGTTCATCCTGTACATCTGCACATGTTTTGATATGAGTTTGCTGTGTTTGTCAAGTGTTTTATGGAATTATTTAGGCTGGAAAAGCCCTCCAAGAGCATGGAGTCCAACCCAGCACGGCCAAGGCCACCACCATGTCCCCGAGTGCCACATCCACGGCCAGTGCTCCTCCAGACACACCCAGCCAGGCAGTGTGTGCTCACAGCCTCGGCTGGCTGCTTTGGGGCTGGGCTGGTGGCAGGGTGACAGAGGAGCTGTGGCGCTGTGTCAGGTTTAGATGCTCCTGTCAGCATCTCTGGTGTGGCAGCGAACAAATCCCCAGCCTCAAATCCTGTTCTCTGGGATGGAGCAAAGTGTCTGTGGGAGGGAGCTGTGGCTGCTGCCCTTGGGTATCTGCAGGTGAAGGCAGGCACAACAAAAGGGCTGTGAAACCCCACTTGTGGGGCACCTCCAGACTGTCACTAAAAATTGGGAGTGTTTTGGTTTGGGGTGTTATGAGGGGACAAGGGGAGGTTGGAATATTTTTATTTGTGGGGTTTTTTTTCTTAACCTTGTGGTAATTCAGCTTTCATTTGACTGGCTGGGTTGTGTTGGATCCCTCCCTACCCTGCTATGAGGTATTTCATGGTGTTGCAGTTTTGCACTGGGTTAAACTGGGTGCCTCTGTGTGCTCGGGCTCTGAGCTGCTCACCTTTGTGCCCCAGTTCTGTCTGTTGTGTATTTTGTTCGGCAGATGAGGAGAATGCAGCCACAAATCTCTCCACAGAACAGCAGGGGTGGTGTGGAGCCTCTTCTGTGGAATAAAGGGAAACTTCTGGCACTTTGGAGTGAACTCCTGTGTGTGGTCTTGTGGTTTGTTACCCCTCCATCCCAAATGGCCCCTGCACGAAGGAGCACCAGTATTTATGGGCAGTTAATTGCATTCAGTGAATGGTACCTGACACTGGGATATGAGCAGAAAAGCAAATCTAAATCAGCCCCATCTGCTGGTTTTGGCCCTTTTGGTTGTACTTGGGGCTTGTTTTTATTCGTTTCCACCCAAAGCAGTACAAGTGTCTCACCAGTGTGTCAGTGTGCCCTGGTGAGCAGCCTGTGCTGGGGTTGTGCTGGTGCCAGCTCTGGGACTTTGGGATGGCAGAGCTCTCTGTGGTGCCAGCCCTGGGATGCTGGGATGGCAGAGCTCTCCCTGGTGCCAGCTCTGGGATTTTGGGATGGCAGAGCTCTCCCTGTGTGACACTTGCTGGGATGGCAGAGCCCTCCCTGTGTGCCACTCCCCATGCAGGAATTTGGCAGACAGGGCTCAGGGACACCCCTCTGCCGAGGCTGATCCAATTCTGGCAGAGGTTAAACAAACTCACCCAGTGATTTCTGTACGTAACAGGAAGGGTTTAAAAACCTCTCCATCTTCCAGCTCATAAAGCCGTCAGCAGTGTGGCTCTGTGATCACAGAGAAGAAGAGCTGTCTCTAAAAGTCCATTGAGCCTTTTAAGTTCATCATTTTTATGCCAGCTCTTCCAGCAGTGGCATCATTCCACCTTGTTCCAGGCAGCACAAGTGGTGGCCACTTTTCTTCTTCATTGCCCCAAGTCTGTCCTGGGGATGTCAAAATCCTGAGCTCCCGTGAGATCTATTCGAGTAAAACACTCCCAGCTCGGGCTCTGTACCAAGGATTTCATTTTCAATTTGAGAGGAAAGGTTCACAGCAGTGCCAGTTTTACCCCAGCCTGCCTGAGCAGAGCTGTGGCATTTGCTGGTGGGATTGTCCTCCTGGAATCCCTGGCTGGGACATGAAGGGCTCCCTTCCCTCACTGAAGTATTTGTCTGAACGCTCAGCCTGGGGCTGCCTCTGATCAGGGGAGGAAAAAGACATTTTCACCTGCTCAAGAAACAGCTTCATTGTTATCCCTGACAGAAATACACCTGGAATGGAGGGCTGGAGTAAATCGTCCTTTGGCAGTGACAATGTCACTTCACTGACCTTGAAGGGAGCTCTGGCTCCTGCCTTAGCTGAGATGGCTCTGAATTGCCTTGTCCAGGACTGTGCCTACGTAAGCAGCTGCAGAGCAGCAGCTGCCTCTAACAGAGGCTGTCAGAGCATGCACTGGTAATTTACAACTTATTGGTAATTTACAACTTACTGGTAATTTACACTTTACTGGTAATGTACACTTTACTGGTAATTTACAATTTTACATTGCTGCTTTTCATCTGGGAGCACTCACTCACTCACTCACTCACTCACTCACTCACTCACTCACTCACTCACTCACTCACTCACTCACCTCTTGCCAGGACCTGGTGCTGCCCTGTGGAGCAGAGTCAGGGCTCTCTGCCTGTCCCTCCCTGAGGGACTGCTCAGCACTGGGTGATGGAGTCAGAGCTGCCCTTGTCCCACAGCTTGGGATCCTCGTGGCAGAGGAGGGCAGGGTGCTGCTCTCTGATATTAGGACGGTGTAAAATGCTGCAGACAGGCATTTCAAAGCCTGCTCCCTCAGTCTGTGCCTGTTTGGACATCATTCAGAGTTCAGCTGTGTTTGCAGGGCACTGTTTTAAAACAAACAGAATAAAAAATGCTCCTAAATTTCCTCCCTGCCCAATCTGCCTTGCCTGGGAGGAGAGAAAGGCCAACAGGCAGGCAGCAGGACCTGCAGGCTTTGCTCCTGAGCCCTGCTGACCTCCTGTTCCCCCTGGGCTGACCACTTCATCCCTGAGCATCATAACTTTGGCATCTTGTGTTTGAATCCCTGATGCCTTGGTTAAGGGGACAGCAGCCTCCTTCTGAGGACTTGTCAAGCTGGGAGCCCCCAGCTGTGCTGTGGATGGCTAGATGTGGCCAGGTGTGGCCATGAGGAGACCTTGGAGCTGTGTCCAGCTCTGCCTTGTCCTGCTGGGACTGATGAGGAGCCAGGGGTTCTGTGCAAGAACTGATCCAGTGGATGTCATTCCTTGTGCTGTCCTGAGAAGTGACAGGTGACAGGGACACACTGGCTGGCTGTGGGTTCCTGCACCACACCATGGGATCCTGCTCCTCTGGAAGAGTCCTCATCTCTGTCTCTGTAATGGGGTAAAATTGCTGGGACTTCATATCTGAGGGGTGCTCTCAGTTTGGGGAACCTCAGCACTGAGAGATGTCACAGTGGTAACAAGTTCCAAGCTGATGTTTCCCTGAAACAGCAATCTCTGGGATGGGAATTCTGTGGAGAATTCCACTTCTTGTGCACTAATTGTGACTGAGCTGTCCCTCACACACCCTTGGCTTTACTGTGTCATTGTAGAAAAGGCGTTTAAATATGTGTGAGCTGAACTCTCACTCTGCTCCTGAGCCACATTTTACAGGAGCAGCTCCACAGCCCTGTGGAAGCTGTGCCAGCAGAGCTGAGCACTTCCATGGTGCTCACGGTGTCTTTAAGGACAGGAAGTAACAAGAGTCATTTATTCTGCTGATGAAAAGAATATTTGCCTGTTTAAATATGCAAACCCTTGAGCCTGATACAAGACTGAAATGTCAGGAAGGGATAAGCTCCTGATAAGCACGTTAGTGGGATTTATTTAGTGTGATGGCCAAAAGAGAAATTATTAATAAGTCAGGATCCAGACTGGGGAACTATTGGGTGCTCAGAATTAAAAATAAAGAGGAGGGGGGAGATCTGGAATTCTGATATGGAGGAGAGGAGGAAATCTTGGAACACTCATCACCAGGATCTGCTTTCATAAGGAGGTGGGCTCTCCATAATCAGAACCAGCACATCCTTTGTCTGCCCTGGGCTCTTCTACAGGTGCACAGGATCTGGATGGGCTGAGATGATCTTTAAGGTCCTTTCCAACCAAACCACTCAATGATTCCATGATCTGGGTCTATTTTGTGCCAGCTGGCACAGATTTCTATGTCTGACTCTTCCTGTCTGCCGAGTGTGTGTCATGGCTGATCCCCCAGAGATGGAGATGGTGCAGTAGGAGCCCATTAGGAGCTGTAGGAATGACTCCAGAGGGCGTGGGAGCAGCACAGAGCCCCAAAGCCCTGGGTGTTGTGCAGACCAGGGGTGTCCAGCCCTGTCCATGGTGGTTGCTGCTGGTGGCATTTCAGAAGGACAGGCAGGGATGTCCCCTTCATGCTCTGGGGGACATTTGTGTCCTGAGCAGCCCTGAGGGGCATCCCTGGGAAGAGGAGGGGTGGTGCAGCAGCAGAGCTGATGGTGCTGCAGTTATTAAATAGACACTCAGGTCATCAACCAGCCTGAGCACAGCCTCTGCTCCTCAGACCCTCCCAGTGAGGCAGCACAGAGCAGGCCCCACTCCTGCACTGGCCATGAATGTGTTCCCTAAGAGCTCAGCACAGTCCTGTGTGCTCCAAATGATCTCACAGGGTGCTGCCCATCCTCACCTGGACAAGGCATCAGTCAGGTCAGGGGAATTGTTCCAGTGGCTGCACAGAGAAGGCTGCTGTTTCCCTGCTGGTTTTTATTGACCTTTTCTCCTGGGTGTGTTTTCCAGACATCCATCCAAAGCAGAGCAGGGCCTGCCCATCCTGCGTGGCTCCTGTTCCATCCTGTGTGGAACGTGGGCACTGCACAGGGTGTCCTTTGTGTCCTGGCTTTGAGGGATGGACAATTGTAGGGGCTTAAACCTGACAGGAGGGGGCAGCCAGGGGGGGTCGGGCTCTGCTCGCAGGGAACAGGGACAGGAGGAGAGGGAACGGCCTCAGCCTGGGCCAGGGGAGGCTCAGGGGGATATTGGGGGAAACTCCTCACTGAAAGGGTGCTCAGACTTTGGAAGGGCCCATCCCTGTCCATGTGGCACTTGGGGACATGGCTTAGTGGTGAACACAGTGGTGCTGGGGTAGTGCTTGGACTCAATGACCTTAGAGGGCTTTTCCAACCTCAGTGATTCCATGATTTATGCCCAAGGAAGGACAGGAAGCCCAGGACCCCCGTGTGTGACTCTTCCCTGGGGCTGTAGGGCACATTTGAGCCCTTCCCTGTATGAGAGGTTCTCTTTTCCATTGGCATTTCTTCACTTCCCATTGGCTTCCCTGGCCTTTGCCTTGGCATCCCTGGCAGCAGGAGCCGAGCCCGGTGTGGGGCTGGCAGTGAGCCCTGCAGAAGGGACAGTGCTGCTGGGGCTGAGCTGAGCCTGGCATGGGGCTGGCAGTGAGCCCTGCAGAAGGGACAGTGCTGCTGGGGCTGAGCTGGGCCTGGCATGGGGCTGGCAGTGAGCCCTGCAGAAGGGACAGGGCTGCTGGGGCTGAGCTGGGCCTGGCATGGGGCTGGCTGTTTGCACAGCCACATCTCCCAGCAGAACCCCTGCTCTAGCTCCTGCTGTGGCACCAGCCTGGATAAAATAGCTCAGGGCTGTTGTGTCTGTGGTTCCATACAATGCAAAAATACATCCCCAGCCAGAGGGTGGGACTGTTGTACCCAGTGTTCAAGGCACAGTGAGGGTGAGGTTGGGTTTTTTTCTACCTTGTTTATTGGAACTGTGATTTTAAACCACCATCAGTGCTCTGAGACTGAGCAGCAGCCACGTTTCCCTCAGTGGTGTTCTAACACCTCTTTACTTCTTTCCCCTTCACTCCTCCCAGTCTGTGTCTCTCTGGATCTTGCCAAGCTCTCCCTGTGCCCCCATCCCTCAGATGGAGAGGTGGCTCCAGAGGGCTCCAGGCTGCATTGATTAGAAGGGCATCATTAAGAAAATCAAATTACTGCTGGATAATTTCAGATGGCCTGTGGCAGCCTGTTTTTTGTCTGAATCCAAGTATTACTTTTAAAATGTTGGACATATTTGAAAACCAGGGAATTCTGACCAGGGCAGGCTTCCAGAGGAGTGGGGAGTGGGGACAGCTACACTTAATGGCATTTCATCTCCACTTAAAACTTCGGTAGATTTTATGTTGGCACTGGGGGAAGGGGCCATGCAAAAGGCACAGATTAAGGAAATGTGGCAGTCTGGAAATGTTGAGATCTGTGCAGAGGAGATGTGGGAGCTGTCAGGAGTGGATGACACGTCATGGCACAGCATGGAGGGAGGGAGATAACTCCTGTGGCGAAGGGTGGATATGATCCTCGGTGCAGCCTCTGGGATCAGCGATTCCCCATCTCTGAGGATTAGCAGGATTTCAGCTCAGTGGTCTGCGGGGCACAGCAAGCTGCAGACTGACTGCCCAGCTCCTCCCTGAGCTCTGCGCTGCTCAGGGCATCACAGACCCATAAAATAACCTGAGCTGGAAGGGACCCCCAAGGATCATCCAGTGCAGCTCCTGGCCCTGCACAGACACCCCACCCTGGGCATCCCTGGCAGCGCTGTCCAAATGCTCCTGGAGCTCTGGCAGCCTCGGGGCCGTGCCCATTCCCTGGGGAGCCTGGGCAGTGCCCAGCACCCTCTGGGGGAAGAACCTTTCCCTGATCTCCAGCCTAAAGCTCTCCTGAAAAACTCGAATATATTATTGTGTCTTCTATTAAATTGTTTTCTTTCTGAAAGGGGCTACCTGGGGAAGGTCCCACCCACAGCACAGATGTCCCCTGGCAGCTCTGTGCAAACCTGGCCTGATGTGAAGGCCAAGGAGTGAAGACTCCTTGAAGCCAAGGAGTGCCTCTGTTGTCCCGGAGCAGTCCATGCTCCAGGCTGTCCATAGGCTGCCTTGATTGGTGTTGATCAATGGGTTCTATGGGGTAGGGAAGGTGTAGAAACCATTGGGGTTTGGCTGGTGCCAGGCAGGGCAGTTCCAGGTGGTTGATGGAAATGGCTCTGTGCCCCAGAGAACAGGTGAGAGGTGTTAATTGGGTACTAGAGGTGGATCTCCTTAAATCCCTGGGCAGGAAGAGGAGGTTTGTAACTGTCAGCTGCCACTTTGTGCCTCTCTGTGCTCCCAGAGCGCTCACTGTGATTCCAGGTGATTTTTCTGCTGAGGGATCATGAGGCAGTAAATGCTGGGATATCCCTTTTCTGTTACTGAGACAGACAATAAACATCCTAATCTCACTTGCTGCTCTGAAGAGTGGATTTACAGCTGTGTGCTGAGCAGAAAACAAACGATCAGAGGATTCAAAGCAGGCTCTGCAGCAGGCAAACACGCGTTGGAGCAGAGCTGGGGTTTTGTGCTGTTTTGTCTTTTGAATTTGGCTGACTTGATTAATCCAGCCTGATGTGTGCCAAGCTGTTCAGCAGAAACTCAGCCCTGCTTCCCCTTCCCCCAGCTCCCCTGCTCAGCCTTCCTTTGTTTCGGGATGGTTTCTTACATAAAACGGGAACCGCAAAGATTCAGGTGAAAAAGTGTTCTCTGTAAATACATTTGTTTTGAGGGTTTCCTTGCGGGTTCTCATGTTTGCAGGCTTGGGCTTTATGTAGAATAAAGATCTTGGACCCAAAAACGTGGTGGTGCTCACAGTCCAGGAGTTCTCACCTCTGCACCCATCTAGAGCCTGTGTCCCCGGAGATGTGGCTGGGGAGGATGTTGGCAGTTGGTTTGTGCAGGGACTGGTGTCAGTCAGCAGCTCCTCGGTGTCCTGAAGCGAGAAAAATGTCCTGGAATCCCCTGAGCTGGAAAGGACCCCCAAGGATCACCCAGCCCAGCCCCTGGCCCTGCCCAGACACCCCAACAACCCCACCCTGGGCATCCCTGGCAGCGCTGCCCAAATGCTCCTGGAGCTCTGGCAGCCTCGGGGCCGTGCCCATTCCCTGGGGAGCCTGGGCAGTGCCCAGCACCCTCTGGGGGAAGAACCTTTCCCTGATCTCCAGCCTAAACCTCTCTCTTCATGCCTGAGCCTTGGACCAAGGACAGAGGAAACCCCTTTTTCCCCCGTTTAAGGCCAAGAACATTTCTCAGTGAGACCTCAGCGAGGTCCTTAAATTAAACCCAGTGCTGACCATGGGGAGGTTTTCCCCAGCCTCCTCAGACTTGGAGAGTTTTGTGAGCATGATTTAATGGAACATAGTCAAGCATGATTTAATGGGACATCAAATGCCTCTTTGATATCCCATTGATCTAAAGGAGAGACAAAACTCTAAGGTGGCTCTTTCTTTCCTCTATTGATTCACGATATTTGGATATAAATCCTATGAGCAGGTGCCAGCCTGGGTTAAATTGGAGAGAGCAGGATTTAGTGGGGGGAAATGTAATTGTGTAACCTGCACTGATTGGTTTCCAGATGCTGGCAGGGGCTCTGTGCTGGGCCAGGGGGGTGTTTCTCACCTGGCAAAGCAGGGACTGGGAGGGATCCCCTGCAGCCTCCCTCAGTTTGCTCCAGTCGGGCCCTATTGTCAACTGGCCCAGTGCCTGTGTCCTGCAGATGTGGCAGCACCTCTGCCTGGGGGCCACCTGCAGCCGTGCACGTGGCTGGAGAGCACCAGCTCCACGGGCAGGGAGAACCTTGTGAGACAGCCTTTGGTACTGATGGAATGATGAACGTGGCTAAGGAAACATCAGGTGATGGGCTGGGCCTTAGCTGGGTGGCCGATCACTGGCACTGGAATGCATTGTGGTGGTCTGTCCTTGTCCCTTGTATTTAATTTAAATTTAAGAGTTTTGAAGTGTTTGGAGTGTTCCCTTGAGCATTCAGCTTCCTGGAAGGAGCCTTGCTTTGGGCTGGCCTGGTACAGCATGAGTTGGGTGTTAGAAATAAAACCTGAGACTCACAGGATCCCTGAGTGCTTTGGCTTGAAGGGACCTTAAAGCCCATCTTGTCTCAGGGAGGGACCCCTTCCACTATCCCAGGCTGCTCCAAGCCCCGTCCACCCTGGCCTTGGGCACTGCCAGGGATCCAGGGGCAGCCACAGCTGCTCTGGGCACCCTGTGCCAGGGCCTCCCCACCCTCCCAGGGAACAATTCCTTCCCAATATCACCCTCTTTCAGTTTAAAACCATTCCCCCTTATCCTATCACTCCTGACCTTGCAAAAATTCCCTCTCCAGCCTTCCCACAGGCCCCCATTAGGCACTGGAAGAGGCTCTAAGGTCTCACTGAATTTTGAAGTATTTTGGCCTGGGACCTGAATTCCAAAGGCCTTGGCTGGCACACAGGCAAAGGCTGAGGGGGATAGCTGTGGGCAGAGGGTATCAGGTGTCTCAGGTGAGGTTTGGTGCTTTGCTTGGGACTCCCTGAGCCCCTGGAGCTCCTGCTGGCACCTGAATCCTGCTGGATTCTCTGTGCTGCTCCCCAGGGTCAAGATTGAAACTTGAAAAGGCAGCAGGGATTGCCCATCTTGTGCCTTCCCACCTTTGCAGGAAAGGCCTCTCAGGTGGGCAGGGTGATGCTCCTGGGGGTGCAGGAGGGTGCAGGTGAGGAAGGAGGTGTGGGGGGTGCAGTTCCACCTGTCCTGGGACTGCTGACCCGCAGTGAGGCTCCCTGAGGGTCTGAGTGTTCCCAGAGCAAAGCAGCCACACCTGTGCCTCAGCCTGTACATGGGCTGAAGAACAAAGCACCCAGATCAGCCCTTTTTCTATGAAAAATGTTTAAAAGAAAAACCCCAAACCACCCAACATCCCAAAGCCCCCCATGTCCCACCCCGTGCCCTCACCATTCCCGCTGTTCCCACAGCTTCTCCCCTGGCCTTTCCAGTGATGTTTGAGCTCCAGGGCTGCTCTCCCCCTTTCCCCTCCCTGCCCCAGGAGAGCCCAGCAGCTCCAGGTGTTTTCCTGCACACTTGCAGGGATATTTGCTGGCTTGTCCACAGGGAAGAGCCTGGCGGAGCTGCAGGCTGCGGCAGAGCATCGCTCACCCCACAGCTTTTGGCACCAGCTTGGAAGGGACCCCATGGAACACAACAAACTTGACATGAATTTGGCTTAAAATTGCTGCTTTCTCACCCCTGTGGTGGCAGCCAGGGCCACCAGAGCAGGGTGTTTATGCAGAGCCTCTCCTGCGCTTGGAGAACTGGGGCTTTGTGCTCCCAACAATGTGGGTTTGCCTTTCCCACTCCTCCCTCCCAGGCTCATCTCCTCTCCCTGGATCTCTGTCCACCTGTCCTCAGCGACTGGGGAAGGAGAATCCTGGTAGGAGTGGTGCAGGGAGAATGCCAGTGAGCAGGAGATGAACCTCAAAGGGCTGGGTTTGGGTTTGCCTCCAAAGCTCTTTGATCACAGGCCGAGCTCTTCATCCCCTGCAGCATTCCTTGGGGGAAGGCTGCCCAGAGGTGAGCAATGATTAAAAGGAAATGCTCCTGCTCCTGTGACAGCCTTGTCTTCATCAGAGCAGGTATCAACATCTGCCAAAAGCTGGTTTTAATGTCTGAGTCAGTTTACTTTGACTCTCTTGGCAGGATTTCAGGGTCAGTTGTCACTTTGCCCCATCAAGACCATTCTTTCATTCATTTTAAAGGAAGATTTTCCCTTTGGAAGATCCTTTTCAGTGTTTGGTTGCCTTCTGTTGAGCTCTTGGCTTGCTGTACAGTAGGCAATAGTTAAATCAAGAAACACAACCATGTTTTCACCCAGCAAACTTGTTTAACTAAAGGAGATCCACAAAGAAAACTGTGTTTCTGTGGAAATCTTTGTCTCCCAAGTCTCACTTTGGAGTCCGAAGAACGCCTGCTGTTGCCTGAGGAACACCCAGGACAATTCAATGCAGAGGCATTGCTGGGGAGTTGAGGAGCTGCTGGGATGTCACTCTGCCTTTATTCTTTCTCTGCTGATCTGGGCAGGGTTTGCTCCGTGCACACTCATTGTAATTCTGGGAACTCTGGTTCCATGTCTGATCTGTCATGGATGTGGGAAGGGGGTGGGGAGGCTCCTTCTCTCCTCCCCCCATGGATTTATTGTAGGGGAAGCTGGAGAGTTGAATTAAATTGTTGGAAATGGTTCAAGATCTCCTGTTTGCCTTCCACAGTCGCTCTGTTAAGAGGAGGTGTCTGGTTGAGATGAAATGTGGCAGGGGAACAACACCCGTGTCCCTGTGCTCCCCGGAGAGCTGGGGGTCACCTGGAGCACCCCTTCCCTCGGGGCTGCCCCAGCCCTGCCCCATGGGTGTCCCTCTCTCCAGGCCTGGTGTGTCCATAGACCTGCTGCTTGCCAGGGATGGTGCTGGTGGAAACCTGGGAGCTCGGGCTTTTGTCCTGCTCTGAAGTGTGTGTGGGCAGAGAGCCAGCCCCAAACCCTGCCTGAGTTCAGGAACGACTCCTGAAACCCAGGGAGGGGATCACCAGCGTTTGGGTTTAACCATCCTGGCTGTGGAGTATAAAGACAGCAGGTCACATAAAAAATGCTTAAAAGAAAAAATCCAAACCATGCCACAACCTAAACCCCACCACTTCCCACCCCATGTCCTCACCATTCCCGCTGTTTCCAACAGCTTCTTCCCTGGCCTTTGCAGTGATGTTTGAGCTCAAGGGTTGCTCTCCCCTTTTCCCCTCTGCTTCAGAACCGGATTGTGCTCAGAAGTATCTGCTGAGGGAGCAAAAACATTTATCGAGACTATTTAACCGAGGCTCATTTTATGTTCATTTCTTTCCAAAGCAAATGGGAAGAAAATTCCCAAGTGCTGTTTAAGCAGGAGGCTCATTTCTGAGCACCTGGAAATCTTGGGGCAGAGTGGGACCGGGGAGTTTCCCGTGAACTGCTAAAGGCATCTGCTGTCTTCTGGAGGCCACTCCTGGTTCTGCCCACAGGCACAGGAACACAGCAGGGGTTAGGTGAGCTCTGGCTGTGCTCCCTGAGCCCGGGGATGCTCAGCTGTGCTGCTGTCTGTTCCCAGCAGCAGGGACTCGAGGCTGGCTTTGCAGGCAGCGGGGATCCCTGGCTGCGCTCAGCTGGGAGGTGGCAGCCCTGGGCTCGCCCTGTGCATTTCCCGTGTGCCTGGCTGGCAGCTCTGCCCTGCGAGCTCCGCTGACCCCGTGTCTCTCTCTGCTCTTCATGTTGCAGGTGCAAAGAGCTGAAATACGGGAAGGACCTTCCTCAGATCTCCATCATCTTCATCTTCGTGAACGAGGCGCTGTCGGTGATCCTGCGCTCGGTGCACAGCGCTGTCAATCACACCCCCGCGCCCCTGCTCAAGGAGATCATCCTGGTGGATGACAACAGCGATGAGGGTGAGCAGTGCTGGCAGCTCCCAGCTCCACCAGGAGGGCTTTAATCTCCGGGAGTCTCCTGGAGGGTTCTTTGGGCAGGGGCACGTGGTGTAAGAGGTGGGTGTGCTGCTGGTGCAAAGTTTTCTCCAGCTTCTCTGGCAAGGAACGGGATCAAACCACAGGTAAATCTGAGAGAGTTATGGTTTGAAAGCGTAGCTGAGAGCTGGGAGGTGAAGGAAAGCAGAGAGCCATCTGACCTCTCCCTTCAGGAGCATCCAGGAGCTCTGGTTTCAGGGTATCCTTGTTTCCGATAAGAACACTTTGGTTGTTGCAGAGATGAACCTCTAAATATTTCTCAGGACAAGAGCCTGGAGCCCAGAGGGGTTTCTGCTCTGGCACCTCCCAGTGGTGTTAACTGAGGTGTCTCCTCTGTGTGTGCCTCTGTTTCCCTGCTGTAAAATACCATCCCAGGCTTCATGGATGGCTGGTGCCCTGCAGAGACCCTCTTTCCCTGAGGTCTGGTTTTGGCAGGAGAAGGAAAGAGGAAGAGGAGGAAACAATCCCAGCCCACCTATCCAGGTCAGGCCCTGCCACAGCCTGGAGGGGATGTTTGGTTTCCCACACTGCACACGAGTGTCCTTTGGTTCACCCTGCTCTCCGTGACTGTTCTCATTCCTTCCCTTCTGGCTTTTGATAACACAGAACTGCAGGAAGCATTTTCACACCCAAATTCTTCCAAGGTCTTTTTTTCCTTCCAATATCCACCTGGACAATGCAATCAGGGCAGTTAAAACCCTCGTGAAGGACAGCAAATAGTTAAGTGACTTTGTTTACTGCCTTCTTCAGTTGTGCTGCGTTTTCATCCTTTCAATGGTATTTGAAAATATTAATCCAAGAGTGCTGTGGGCGCTGTGATTGGAGGGGAGAACAGGGCAGGGTGCAGGACGTGGAGAGCTCGTCCCAGGGGGAGCTGAGGGGTTGCTCTCTGCCTGTGAGCAGAGGAGCTGGTGCACAGCGAGCTGTTCAGGCTGTGAAAACAGGCACTCAAACACCACAGTAATGAGCACCACGGAAAGCTGATGAGTTCTAATTGCCAGTAAAAGAATCAGGAGGGCAGCTCCTCAGCTGGTGGGAATCACAGCAGCTCCAGGGCAGAGCTTGGATGGTGTCCACAGTGCAGCCATGGGATTTCAGAGCTGGAACCACTTGGCTGCTGAAGGGGAAGTGCAGGTGAGATGTTGCTCACATTGCCCAGGATTGGAGGGCTTGAAATACCAAAATGAGAGGCTCCTTCTCCAAATTTTATCCTATTAATGGGCAAAGAGAAGAACTCTTTCAGAGAGAACCCATTGGTGATAATCACTGAGGCTCTCCCCTCATTGCTGTGCACAAAGAAATGTTTCTGAACAGCCTCTTCCTCATTCAGTGCGAGGCTGATGGTGAGCCAGGTGCTCTGGAGACACTGGAAAGGCACAGGACAACGAAACAAATCCTTTCAAAAAGCATCTGCCTCTTCCACGGACCGAGGCTGCAGCTGGCAGTGAGGATCAGGACGGAATCCCCTGTGAAATTTCAGGGCAGCACCATCCCTGGGGTCTGCCAGTGTTGGGGCTGGGTGGGGCTGGGGGCTGGCAGGGCAGGCAGAGGGGTGGCCAAAGCCTGGACTGTGTTCAGGCACTTCCAGCTCTGGGATTTCACAGAATCCCAGGAAAGTTTGGTTGGAAGGGATCTTAAAGCCCATCCAGTGCCACCCCTGCCATGGCAGGGACACCTTCCACTGTCCCAGGGTGCTCCAAGCTCTGTCCAAACTGGCCTTGGACACCTCCAGGGCTGTGTTGGAGCGTTGTACAGCACCAGGGAGGGAGAGGCAGGGAGGTGACCCCAACTGATGGACGAGTTCAAACATCCCGGGCACAAGGTGGGAAAATCCCAGTCTGCCAGCACATCTAGGCTGCATCCCACCACGAGGGTGCTGTGATTGGAATCAGGAGCATCCAGGGTCCCTCATGCTGGCCCAGGGCTGTGCTCAGGGTTGGACATCTCTGAGGGGTTCTGGCCTCAGAAGCATTGGGATGGAGGTGCACAAGGAGAGCGGGGTGAGGAGCGAGGTGGTGCCATCAGCTGGGAGGGTGAGTTAATCATGCCAGTGTTTGCTGCTGAGGCTTTGCAGGCCTCATGACAAATGAGATTTTTAAGGAGGGATTTGAAGGAAGATAATGAGGTAACTTGGCAGATGTTTATGAAGAGCTCCTCCCAAGCGTGTAATAATCTACTTTTCTCATGTAAAAGAAATGATACAAACCAGAACGCAGCTCTGGGACCATGTGCTCCCTCTCAGTATCCTCGAGGAGCTGCAGTGACAGCCAGGAATTATTAATGGCAACAACATTGTCACAGACTTCCCACTAATGGTAGGCAATAATTTTGAGCAGCAATAGCAACATCGCAGAGTTGATGCTTTGGATATTACAAACAAAGTTGTCATAATAAATAGATTTGGCTTCTACAGGAAAATAATTACAGGAAAATAGTTCCTCATGAGCTCTCAGATTTAGAGATGAATCCTGGAGGATCAAGCAGAGGATGGGGCTGTGTGGGTGTGACTTTGGAGGCTGTGATTGAGCAAGACAAGGAATTTCTTCAGCCTCTTTGTGAGCAGCCATGTGCGAGTGAGGGACAGTTTCTGTGGGGACATGGCGGTAGCCCAGGAAAAGCCTTTGGGGGCTCAGCTGTGTAACCTGAGAGAAGGGTGACTCCAGGGAGCAGTGCCCAAGCCCAGGAGCTGTGCTGTCCCCTGGGTCACCGGAAGCAGCTTTGGGGAAGTTGCTGAAGGCTCAGGACAGGCCCTGGCTGGGGTTTGTGTGGGTTTGTCAGGAGGGAAGAGGAACCACAGCACATCTGGGTAACTGGAGAACAAAGCACCAATTATTCACAGAGATTTCCAAATCAAGTTTTAGGATTAGCCCCAGGGGCAGAGGCAAGAGCCCCCTGCCCTGCCCACCTGTCTCTGTGCCCTCCTGGCAGAGCTGTGCCACAGCCATGAGCAGAGCCTGGTGCTGGTGGGAGGTTTTCAGGCTGGAACAAAGAGCTCCTGAAGCCTCATTAGACACTCCTTGCTCTCAGCTTTGTTGTACAACAGCACGGCACAACACAAAAGTGTGCAGTGAGAGATTAAATTAATGAACACAGGCATTCTGATGCTTTATGTCTGAGCTGTAAATAGATAAAAGATGCCAATGTATTGTAACGGGGAAAAAAAAATCCCTCCTTGAAGGAGAAAGCTCGGGGAGTTGTAGTTTGAACCCCCTTCTCCCGTGAGCTGCACATTACACTTCATAAAGACTCTTTTGGAGGCTGCTTTTGTTTGTGCTTGTTGCAGGGCTGTAATTCCACAGGCAGTGTGCAGGTTATGTTTGGCAGTGATAACGAGGTTCCCGGGCCGGGGGAGGATGCAGCCACGTGCCCCTGAGATGCTGTGTTATCTCACAGCTGCACACTTTGTCTGAGTCTGTTGCTTAATCATCACCTGCTTATTTTTTTTTAGTTGATGTTGTGTCTTTTAGTGTTTTTAATCTGGGATAACATCTCTTTGAAAAGCAAACCTCTCGGAATAAAGGAAACCCTTTGGATAAAAGGCTGCTTTAAAGGAGCTGGCTGCAGCGGGGGAGACACGCTCAGGGTTGTAATTTACCTCGGCGTTGCACATTAGTGGGACTTGAGGGATCCCTTTCCTGTTTTGTAGCTCATGCCAGCAGCAACAGCAGCGCTCGTGCCTCGCTCTCCTGGGAGCTGTCAGGGTGTTTGTGCTCAGAGGGGGAACTGCAAGGAGCTGAGTCACATCCCAGCCTTTACCAGGGCTGAATTACACCAGCCTGAGGATGGGGTGTTTAGCTGGAGCTGACCTGGGCTGTCCCACTGGTGTCCAGCTCTGAAGCCCTCGGAGCTCTGTGGAGAAGAGCAGCAAAGCAGCACAGGGTGGGGTTCTTGGGGTGTCTGTGCAGGGCCAGGAATGGGGGTCCATGATCCTTATGGGTCCCTTCCAGCTCAGGGTATTCTGTGATAATCTTTGGGTTTTGCTGACCCTAACCCTAACCTCTAACCCCTAACCCTAACCTCTAACCCTAACCTTAACCCCTAACCCTAACCCCTAAACCCTAACCCAAGCCCTAACCCTAACCCCTAGCCCTAACCCTAACCCAAGGCTTGAGCTGCATGCCCTGACTGGGAGCAGCTTTCTCTGTGAGAACTGATTCACTCCCCTGCTCCCCCTGTCACAGTTTCCTCTGGTCCAGCTGCAGGTAAAAAGCTTCAGAGACTCCCCTGGTTCCAAGTCTCCCTGAAAAATGTTCACATTTATTTATTTATTGCCTGTTGAAGGAGCTGCTTTAGTGATTTCCTGCAGAAATCCCAGCCCTGATGGTTTTGGAGGTTCAGGCAGGTGAGAGTTTGGGATGGGGGTGGCTGGGGTCTCCCATGGCACTGGAGCACCCCCAGCCCTGACCCCTCCAGTGTTTCTGATAACACCTGGGGCTCTATAGGCTTTTCCCACCCAGCTGAGCCTGGCAAATACAGGGATGTTTTCCTTAGGGGTGTAGAGGAGGTGTGGTCCTCTCCCAGGGACCACCTGGCCAGTGCTGCACAAGGAATTCCCTGCCCTTGGTAATTCCTTGAGCTCTCTGGTGCTGCTGGTCTTTGTTCCTTTCTCTGTGTGGCTACAGGCAGTTCCCACCTTTAGTTCTGGGGGCCACCAGGGGATTTGGAGAGGTTTGGGCAGGATTTGGAGTAGAGATGGAGCAGTGGGTGTTTCTGTGCTTGCATGTGGGCTGATGTCCGTGGTGGGGTTACTTTCCTTGGCATCAGGTGGTTCCATTTCCCTGGCAGCCCCATTCCCTGGCAGCCCCGTTTCCCAGCCCGTGTAGGTGCCAGAATCGTTTGTAACAGGTAACACAAGTGATTGCAGCTGGCAGCTGGGGTTTTAATGGAGCAACAGGTCCATTGGATTTGAGTTCCTTGGACTTGCCCTTCAGGGAAGATCAATAGGGACAGATGGAGAACAAAAGGCAGGATGGAAATTGAACCTGCTGGCATTTTCAGGAGCGTTTCTCTCTGCAGATCTTGCTGGGCAGCAGCTTGTGCAGAGATCAAACCCTCCCAGACTGTACCCTGAATAAACAGGGGTGCTCTGAGGGATGGTCCAGTTGGCTTCCTCTGAGGGTGCCTGAGGTGTGTGGGAGGAGGGCCATGGGGTGCAGGAGAGAAAGGAGGCTCCAGACTCGAGGGCAGTGTTGGATTGGAGTGAATTCCTGGTTGTGCAGCCCCTGTGGATCCAGCCCCGGGAATCCTCAGGAGTGCAGGCCTGAAGGAGTGCTCCTCTGCTTGGGGAGGATGAGGGGAGCTGGGGGCCACTGCTCTGCTCCCATCCTGGCTCCTGACCGCTTTCACATCCAGAGCCCCAGTTTTTGAACTCCAGGCTGGTTACCCTGGCTCAGGATCCCGTGGATGCTCTCTCTGTCAGCCCCGTGAAAGCACCACCAAGGCCCCATGCCAGGCACGGGTGAGGATGGAGCCAGTGCCCTGAGCTGGAGATGCTCTTGTGTGGAGTCCTGGAAGGAGCAGATCCAAGGGCCAGGCTGCCCCTTTGTGTGGCAGCTGCTCTCTGCTGCTGTCCCTCGGTGCAAGTCACAAATCCCTGGCATTCTATTCCAGGCCTCCCAACCTTCCCTTTGTAGCTGGGACCTGCTGTGGAGATGCATCAGCTGGGGAGGGAACATTTCCTGAGCTGACAGGACAGAT
The DNA here is from genome assembly GCA_013398115.1 of Falcunculus frontatus. Lineage (NCBI taxonomy): Eukaryota > Metazoa > Chordata > Aves > Passeriformes > Falcunculus > Falcunculus frontatus. Next base: position 96,114 of record VZRV01003809.1, read on the forward strand.
GAACGGCTTCAAGGGCAGCAGCAGCCCTGCAGGTCCTGAGGCTGGAGCTGGGTGTTCCTCAGTGACTGCTGAGTGAGGGAAACGTGAGGTAAAATTAGGGATAACTTCACCTGACATGGATTGGTATGAGATTAGTGAGTCAGTGATGGTTTCCAGAGGTTTGAGCATGTCTGGCCCCACAGGATCAGCATCCCCAGGAGCAGAGGAGCTGTGCCAGTGCAGCTATGCAGGCACTGGGGTTCCCACTGATGCTTTCCCACACAGCCACATCACTGACAAGGGGAGACCTGGGCCAGGGCTTGCTGGATACTCAAATAGGAGTTTCTCAGAGAATTTAATTGTTCAAGGCTGGGTTGGACAGGGCTTGGAGCAACCTGAGCTATGGAAGGTGTCCCTGCTCCTGGCAGGGGTGGGATGAAATGAACTTTAAGGTCCCTTCCAACCCAAACCATTCCAGGATTCTGGGATTCCTGGAGACTGGCATTTCACATTTGTTACCCAACACTGGATTTTCCACTCCTGCACTTCTGGGTGCTCTGGGAAATGAGATACAGAGCCCACCCTATCCGAGTGCCAGGGATGTATCCCATAATATCAGAACAGTGCTGTGCTCTGTGCCTTCTCCTCACAGAGCTGCAGGACAGCTCAGAAGGGGGAGGCTGGCCCAGGCCAGTGCAGGACTGCAGCCATCCTCTCCATTAGGGCTGCTCAGGCGTGGGAGAAAAGGGAGTTGTCCCCAAAAGCCGTGTGCTGTGGGCTGAGGGAGGGAGCAAACCTGAAATCTGTGCGAGGCTGTACAGGAAACCCCTGGTGAAGAGAGGGAAACTGCATTTCCCAGTGCTGTCAGTGCTTGTGTCTCTGGCTGCTGCTCCAGGTGGGCAGCAGCCCCATGGGGACACCAGTGTCACACGCTGTGGGCAGGACAGGGGCCCTGCCCTCTGCCAGTGACCAGGGGCAGAGTGGTGCCAACCACGGGCACCTTGCACATCCCCTGGTGCCATTCCCCAGGTGCTGCTTCCCCCGTGCTCTCAGCAGCTCACCCTGCCCCAGCTGCAGCCAGCAGAGAGGAGAGGAGTGGCTGTGGCTCCCCGGGGACATTCGGAGGAGCTGCTGTCACACGGCAGGGTGGGCACAGGGGTCTCTGGGGTGTGACCCTTGCTGCCTGTGAGATGTGACATCACAGCTCTCCTGTTTCACTGCAGCTTTGCTTTTCTCTGAGCTGCTCAGACAATTCCCCAGAGATGTTCCTCGTTCTCCTTCCGCTGAGATTCCAGCTCCAATGTGAAAGTTGTTTCAATCACTCTGTGGTGCAGTGGTCTGCTGCATTAATGATTTACCTGCTGCCAGAGCCACGTGAGGTGCCAGTGCTGTGCTTGTGGGGCTTCATCTGTCAAAAAAATCGGTGTCTCTGTCTCCTTAAAACCATTTGAGAGAGTTGTTGTCTCCATAAAATCCTGGTTTTGCTCCGAGTGGCTCAGCATGAAATGGAAGTTGCTGAGTTATGGATGTGAGTGATGCAGATGCTTTGAATTGAGGAAGGGGCTCATTTGCTTTATTCTTTTTATTCCCACTTCAGCATAAAAGAGAAAGGAGACTTTGGGGAAATGGAGATGTGAGGGGAAGCATCCCAGAAAGGCAGTGTGGAGAAAGCACATTTGCTGTGCCTGGGAGGAGGCGTGGCAGGGAAGGGAAGAGATAATCCTTCTCCTTTGAAGATTTCAAAGCAGATGAGACTTGCTGTTTACCCCTTTGCTCTCCACTGTGTGTTTCCTTCATGTGGGAGCCCACGTGTGCTCGTGTGTCTCAAGGATTTCACCCTGTGGATGATTAATGGTGATTTTTTATTTTCCCTCTTTATTTTTTGTCCTGCAGAGAGAGAGAGAGAGAGTGCAGTTAAGGGTAGTAGACTATAATTTGAGGTCACGGATCATGCCTTAAATTTTCTGCTGTCCTGAAGCCTCATAGGGATAAAAGATACTCTCAGGAACTGCTTTCATGGCGTTGAGAGTTTGTTTTGGTGCCCAGTGGCTTTGCTGAGCTTTTAGAGTTCCTCTCTCCAGCAGAGCTTTGTGCATTGAGCTGGTGCAACAGGCACTGAAAGGACCGAGGTTTCTCTGGCAGAGAACTGGCACTTCTCCAAAGGGCTGAAAAACACACTCGTGTTTATCCTTTACTGTAACCTTCCATCTGCTCCCACCTTCAAAGTGCTCTGTGTCTTTTACGCTCAAATCGTGTACTCTCGAGAATTTCTGTGCTGGTGGTGGCTGAGGGCTGTAGGTCCCTGAGGGTCCCAGGCACTGCTCACACAGGTCTGGGCAGCAGAGGGAAATGAGCTGCAGTGAACACGAGATAGGGGGTGGGAGGATCTCCTGAACAAAGCCCGAATCCCTTTCATCCCCTCCTAAAAGCGAGGAAAATTTCGGCTTTTCTGGTGGCAAAAACAAACAGCAAGTGCCGAGGCTGTAGTGGTGAGGCTGAGAGAAGAGGGCAGTGAAGCTCACACGTGGTTTTGATGCAGTTTGAGTCACTTCAGCTGGGTTTTGCAGCGTTTCTGGCAATGCCTTCAGCTCAAACCCCCAGCAGGAGTTCAGAGTGTTTGCTGTCCACGGGTGGAGTCTTCCTATCCTTGTGTTTCAGCTCCATTTCCTTTGGTGCAAAGGAGTGTAAGTGTCCCCTCCCTGCCCGTGGCCTCTGAGGTGGCCTGTGGGCTCCTCACCGGCCCAGCAGCAGCGTCCTGGGCCACCTGGAACTTCTCCTGTGTGCGCTGTGCTCGGTGCATCCTGCGCAAAGCAGCGCTGCTTGAGCCCAGGTGGTTGTGTCCCTGCCGCTGGGGTGCAGAGGTGTTTGGCCCCGGTGATGCTCTCAGATCTCTCCCCAGGGCGGGTTTGTGTCAGGTGAGAGCTGCTGCCCTTCCCACGGCTCTGTGTCCCTGTCCCTAGAGGAGCTGAAGGCGCCGCTGGAGGAATACGTGAACAAGCGCTACCCGGGGCTGGTGAAGGTCGTGAGGAACCAGAAGAGGGAAGGGCTGATCCGGGCCCGCATCGAGGGCTGGAAAGCTGCCACGGGCCAGGTCACCGGCTTCTTCGATGCCCACGTGGAGTTCACTGCTGGCTGGTAGGTGCTCGGGGGCTCGGCTGGGGGGCGCATTAACCCAGGGAATATCCATCCTTTTGTGGGATGTGCCCCTGCAGAACGACACGCAAGTCCTCTGCCTTGTCAATCCTTCTCCGGGATTCCTTCTGGGTTCCTGCTGGATGGAATGGCACGATGGGAACGTACGAGGGAAACATCTCCTTGTCCTTGTTCCTTGTAATCCTTCTCCGTTCCTTCCCTTTATGCGTGCGCTTTCCCTGCTCCCTGTTTACATTTTTCAGGATGATTTCCCATTCCCTTAGCTTTAAGTAATTCCTGCAAGTTTAAAAAAGCCCAGGCAGCAAGGGAATGAAGGAGAAAGTGTTTCCCACTTCCGTGCCCTTTGCTGGGTCCCAGTGGGGAAGGCTCAGATGCTTTGGGTTGATTTGTTTCCTCTGCTGCTGGGAATAAGTGCAGAGGTGCAGAAGCAGCAAAAGCTGTTTCATAAGGACTTTTTTCAGAGAGATTCAAAACATTTGAGCTCAAGTGGCTTAAGTTTGAATCTATATCATGACAGGAGCCTGAAAGGGATTCTTTTTTTCTTTAACCAAGTGTAAAAAGTAAATGGTCCATGTTTAGAAGAGTGGAGGTGGAAGCTAAGCTTGTGTTGGATTTGAACACAGTAACAGCCACAAAAAACCTGTTTGCAGCTGTTAAAGCCAGAGTTCTGCGCTGATATTGAATCCTTTTTAATGGCAGTGCACCTGAAGGGGGTCTTTTAGGAGCTGTTTGTTTTGCTGGGATCTGAACATTCATCAGCTGAACATTCCTCTCTCTGGCCACTCAATCCTCACACCTGATTCACTGAGGAGCTCCCACTGACTGAGCTCTTGAAGCTCTTTTTTAGGGATAGAGAGGAGGCATTGCTGCAGTGTGGGCTTGGCTCTCTCTGTGTTTCCCACCTGCTGCTGTTACTGGGGGCACTGGGAGTACCAGTTCCCCCAGATTCCCCTGGTGTGGGCACACTGAGCCCGGGTGGCTCTTGGCTGCAGAGGTGAGGCTGAGCACACCCCCTTCTCTGAATATGTGTGAATGGCCCAGAGATGAAATTTTTAGCTGTAAACTGATCAAACTGCATCCCAGAGATGAATTTTTTAGCTATATATCATCAAACTGCATCTCGAGGGAAAAAAGACCCTTCAAACAGCCCTGCCTTCCAGAATTTAGCCTGTTCTGCCCAGGGTTTTGGGATCTGGGGGAAGTCTGGACTAGTTCAAGCGTGGTTTAAAGCAAGCACACCCTTCCTGGCCTTACTTTACAGGAGGGAAGGTTTCCAGCCAGGCTTCCCAGCCCATGGATCATTTTTTCCCTCGACACAAGAAGGATGTGGACCTGTTGGAGTGGGTCCAGAGGAGGAGCACGAAGGGCTGGAGCACTTCTCCTGTGAGGACAGGCTGAGAGAGCTGGAGTTGTTCAGCTGGAGAAGAGAAGGCTCTGAGGAGATTCCAGAAGCAAAGGGAGCCCCCAAGAAAGCTGGAGAGGGACTTGGGACAAGGGCCTGGAGTGCCAGAACACAGGGAACGGCTTCCCACTGCCAGAGGGCAGGGATGGATGGGATAGGGGCAGGAATTGAATGGAAGCTGCAGTGACCTGACCCTCTCTCGCTGTGCTTTGCCTCTTTCCCCCCAGGGCTGAGCCGGTGCTGTCCCGGATCCAGGAGAACAGGAAGAGGGTGATCCTGCCCTCCATAGACAACATCAAGCAGGACAACTTCGAGGTGCAGCGCTACGAGAACTCGGCTCATGGCTACAGCTGGGAGCTGTGGTGCATGTACATCAGCCCCCCCAAGGACTGGTGGGATGCCGGGGACCCCTCCCTGCCCATCAGGTACGGCCAGGCCTGGAGGCACGCACTGACCATCACTGGGGGCACTCACTGACCATCACTGGCGGCACGGAGGCACCAGGGCTGGGGGCACTCACTGACCATCACTGGGGGCAGGGAGGCATCCAGCTCCTGTGGGAGAGCTGGAGAGGGACACACTTCCCTGGAGTGACAGGGAAAAGGGGAATGGCTTCAAACAGAGCAGGGTTGGATGGCATATTGGAAGGAATTGTTCCCAGTGAGGGTGGGGAGGCCCTGGCACAGGGAGCCCAGAGCAGCTGTGGCTGCCCCTGGATCCCTGGCAGTGCCCAAGGCCAGGCTGGACGGGGCTTGGGGCAGCCTGGGACAGTGGAAGATGTCCCTGCCCATGGCAGGGGTGGGGCTGGATGCACTTTCAGGTTCCTTCCAACCCAAACCATTCCATGGCTCTATGAAAATGCAGGGAGATGAAGTGAGAAAGCCACCTTGGAGAGGCAGGGACAGTGTCATAACCCCCATCAGCTGTGTGACATGAGCCAGGGAGGGTTTGGGCTTTGGAAGAGAGTTTTGGTAACAAACCCACTGGGAAGGGGCAGGAACTGTGCAGATTTGTCCAGCCTGGTGTTGAACTGCAGGTGACAAAGTGGCTCTGCCTCAGTTCCAGTGCTGAGTTTGTGCAAACCATGAGGAATGAGGAGATTGTTCCCATGGGATGGATTGAGCGTGGATCCATGAAACACAGCACTGTGTTCTCCTGAATGGAAAGTCCCTCTACTCCCAGGGCAAATTTTGGAAAAATGTGTCTCAGGCTGTTGTAACACTCCAGCTGAAGGGTTGGCAGCTCTGAAATGGCTTCAGGGGTGAGATGAGCCCAAAACCATAGCAGGAGGGGAGGGAAGAGCTGGGTGTGGGTGGGAGCTGGGGCTGCTCTGTGTGCACAGCTCAGAGGTTTTCCCTCCACAGCCCCCAGATATCCCAGGTGATGCTCTGAGCAGGAGCAGTGTCTGGCCAGGTGGGTCGGATCCCCTGGATCCTGACGTGGTTTGTCTGGAGAAGCCTTGTCCTCAGGCACGGAGCAGCTGTGTGGTGCAGTCCCTGCCTGCTGGGAATCCTGAGCCCAAACAGCTCTGCTTTGGGCCCTGACATAATGCCTGGGAGCTGGAGTTAGCTCTGTTCCCATTCACACAGAGACTTCTTGTGATTCCTTTGGCTCCCGTGTTCCAGGCAGCTCATTCAGCCCTCAGTGGAGGAACTGTCAGTTTATTCTGGACAGGAATCAGGGCTTTGACAAATAAACAGTTATTTTAACCAAATTCAGGCTGCTGGACTTGTTAAAGGATGGCTGGGCTGTGCAGAAGGCAAAGCTGGGGAATCCAAAAGCCTTTGCAGGTGAGGTGTGAGCAGTGTGATGCTGGCAGCTCCTGCTGGAGCCTCTGGAGGGTGATAAAAGGGGATCAACACTGCTGGGATAAACCTTTCTCAGCCAATAAATATAAAAGTCAAGGAAGAACAACCTTTTTTATTGAACTGAAGTGGTGCAATTGGGAGATCAGGAAAGCTTTGGCTCATGGAGTGTCCCCTGTGACTGTGACACCACCCTGGGAGCTGCTGGGCTTCAAAACCTGTCAGTGGAGGTGACTGAGGAAACTGGACCCCCAATGTGACATTTAAAGATCTGGCAACACCTTCTGCTCTGTTGTGCTCGCAGAATGGAGTTTGAGTCTGTTTCAGTGCACTTAGGGGTGGTTAAGGACAAGCTGGGGCAGAGCCACGTGGGGAGGGACAGCTTTGGTTTGGGAAGGTGTCTGATGGCAGGGGAGGTGAGGTTTGGTTGGTTTTGGAAGGTGTTTGATGCTGGTTTTTGGAAGGTGTTTGATGTGAGGGGAGATGAGAAGGCAGAGAGTGGTGAGCTGAGAAGTTTCTGAGCTGAGACCTGTGGGGAGCTGGAGGGTTGGGTGATCATGAAGAGTTGGAAAGGGGAGGTCAGGGCCTACACGAGGAGGATTTTGGTTCTTTAAGACGTGGCTTTGCCCCAGGCTCCCCAACCATGAACCAGTTTGGGGTTACCAATGAGCCAGGAGTAAATGGGGTCACAGGGATGCTGGACAATTCCACAAGACATTTCTTCCCCTTGGTTTGGTGCTGAGAACCAGAGGTGCTGCCTGGGGATGGATCTGCTGCTGACCCACAGAAGGGAAGGATTTGCTGTGGGAGTTGGCTCCTGCTGGCCAGAAGGCCCTGTTGGGTTGTTCTGGTGCTTGTTTTATCTTAAAAAAATGTAGGGATGGTGCTAAAATCGGGGCAGGACTTTGAGCATCACATCCATGAACTTCAGCTGATTGCAAAGAGGAGGAGCTGGGAGCTGGGAGAGGTTTTTGTTGGGGGTTCCTACAGCCTTTATGCACCCCTTAGGTCCCTTTTGGAGACAACCCTTGAGCAGGGGGTGCCCCATTATCCCCATGGCATCCACAGCCTGGTAATCCCAGGGATCTGCCCGCTCAGTTCTGAGCACTGCTGAGTGGAAGGAACATGAAAAAGAGATCAGAGGAGGGTTCTGGAGACACCTGGATTTGTGAAAGGCACCTGAAATGTGGATTCTGCTGCTGAGGCCTCGGGGGTTTGATGGAGCTGGGGGGAAGGACACAGCCCTGAGGCACCCAGGAACCTCCCAGCCATGTTCAATTATCAAACACCTGAAATAACATTGTTAGCAGGCACTGGGGGAGGATTAGAGAAGATAAATGGGCAGTGTCCCCAGCAGGAAGCTAATGACATGTGCTGTCCCATTGTGGAATGACACATGGACCTGAAATAATGACTGCAGTTATTTTTGTGTCACAGAGTGCTACGAAAATCTGCACTTTGTAGCAATATTTGCATGGAAGGGGTGCCAGTGCAGTGCTCCATGTAATTATGCATGGGATTAGAGGAAGTAAGTTTGGAAATTACAGCATAGAGAGGTGCATTAATTTGTTAGAGATATTTTAGGATTAAAGGGTTGGAATGAAGTAAAGAGTTTATCCCTTATTTTTGGGTTTACTCTCGGTTCATGGGGACTGTGGCAGCCCCAGGAGAAGTTCCCTGCCCACCAGAGCTGCTCCAGACCTCTGAGCCCACAAGTGACCAAATCCATTCAGTGGGGACTGGAGACAGAGGTTGTGGCTATGTTCGGGGCAGTTTTCTCTCGTGGCCAATTCCCAGATATGATTATCCAAGCAGAGAGCTGATGGCGTCTTTGAAATGAAATTAATCTAAAATATGACCCAGTCTCAAACTGGCTCCAGGCTCTGCTTTATCCAGTAACACCCTGCAAGAAATAGCCTCACTGAATCCCTGGGAGGAATGCTGCTGCAATACCTGGGGTCTGCAACACATCTTCTGCTGTATTTTTCTCCCATTAACATTTAAAATGCTGATACACCAAAGATCTCCCCAGTCTCAGCACTAGCTGGGCCTGATTTCACAGCCAGGCTTGCCTTGCCAGGCTCTGCCTACCTCTGTGCAGGAGATTAAATTGTGATTCCAGGGTAATGGATCATGGCTGAATTAGCTCTCCCAGAAGAGGCAGGCAGAAAATGACATTTGAAACGGCCATCACAGAGATCCTGATCTTCACCAGAGCGAGCTCCTGCAGGGCTGGTGGCATTTCTTGGTGCTGAAGAGTGTTAGGAGGGAATCTGTGCCTGCATTCTGTGCCTGGATATGCTTTGCTGTGGAGATGGAGCCAGGATTCATCCAGTTATTAATGACAGGCGTTGATCAGAGATTGCTGAGGGTCCAGAAAACCCATGAGGCCATGAAAAATGGAAGAAAGCTGATGCTTTCAGTGACCTGTGGGAAATCCAAGTGGGATGTATGGAGATGCTGTGAAATGGCAGATTCATGACCTGTTCTTGGGGTATCCCATGGTGGGATCCAGCTTTTTAGCATCTCCAGGAATGATTTATTTCCCACTGGCAGAATGTGAGCTTTTCTGAGTCTTCTTGAGGTCTGGAGCCTGTTGTTTCACTGGAGTGAACCCCAGAGCCAGCAGCTCCTCCTGCCTGACCTGCTTTGGTTGTGTCACATCCACTTTGGTCCAAAAGCTGCTGAAATCGGGGAGATTTCTGGCTCCATGTGCTGATGGTGCTTCAGTGGCAGACCCAGAATTTGTAATTACAGGTGTGAGATACTGATGGCTCCAGGGGTCTGGTCCAGGAAAGCAATGAAATGCTCTCCTGCCCCTGGATCTCGTCCAGGAGCCATGTGAGTGAATACTGAGCAGCCCTGGGGCTGAGGGACACTCACCTGAGCACAGAAATGGGGCTGGCCACACTTTTCTGCTGGCAGGAGTTGTGAAACCTGGATCTTTGCTGCCTGGGTCCCTCACCAGTGAGGGGACAGTGCCGTGACCCCGCTGTCACCGACATCACAGAGCCATTGAGGGTGGAAAAGCTCTCCAAGACCCTCAAGTCCAGCCCCTGACCAGGTGCCCCCGTGCCCAGTAAACCACGTTGTGAGATGCCAGGTCTGCTCCTTCTTTGAACACTTCAGGGATGGTGACTCCACTGATGCCTTAGGTTTGAACTTTTATATTTTTCAAACCCTGCACTGCCTGCTGTGTAACTCTGAAGTTTCTTGTGGCCTGTGAGCTGCTGTTCTCTCCTGCTGCTTACACATAACAAACCTCTCTGGGTTTCCACATCAAGGACACCAGGCCCCAAAATGTGTAAACCAACATCTTAGAAGGGGGGCAAACTTGGGGTACTTACATCATGAACTGTGGTTATAATTGGAGAATTAACCCTGATATGCAAATGAACCAAACTTATAAAGGTGTGAAGAACTCGTGACCCAGGGTCCATCTTGGGTGCAGCCTTTGGCCTGCCCAGGGTGTGCCTTTGAAGGCCCTTCAAACAAATCCCTACCTTTATTCTCCTTCTTTGTCTAGTCTCTGTTTTCAGGTGGCCACCCCAAGGTACCACCACCACCATGGATAGATTGGATTATTTACAATATAATGAATTTCCTGACTTTCTCTTTGCCTTTTCCACACATGGCTGTGCAGAGCCGTGGAGGCAGAGGCAGAATGGCTCCCTTGGTGAGCAACCCCCATTAGGTCTCGGGGCTGGAGAAGCCCTCAGGTGGCTCCAGAGGTGACAAGAAGCCTCTTTCCAGGTCTGTCATGCACAGATGGCAGCTGGGAGCCAGCATTTAGTTTAAACTGGGCTTCAGACAAGGCTTTGCTGCAGATGTTTTATGTGGCACTTCATCTTTACTGGTGTTGGAAGACAAAAGCTCATTTAATTAGAATTAAGATCATTGTGAGGAGGAAATGGGGTTTGAGAGTTATGGATTGTGAAAGAATAGAAGGGCTGATAGGTTTGGGTTTTTTATAAAGATGAAAATAATGTTAATTAACCCACCCAATTACCTGCTGTCTCAGCCTCACAAAGGTTAATGAATTTGCTCTTGCAGTGTACTTAGGAAAGAGCAAACTTCATCCCAGATGTGGGAATGATGCAGGAGTTGAGATGGGAAAAACAGAGAGGTTTTAGGTTATTGAATATGGCCCAGGAGTGGAGAGAAGGTTCTGCTGCTTAACAAAATGTTTGTGTTTAATTAAACTGTTCCTCAGTCACAGAGCTCAGGTGGTGCTGAGCTGCCCCTCTCTGGTGGCTGGGCTTTCATTGCTGGTAGGACCTTAGGGATCTGTGGTGGGATCATTATTATATTTATGTATTAACTCCAGAAACCACTAACTATTGATTTCTCCATGGGGCTTCCTGCAGCCGTCATCCCATGATGGTGTTCAAAGGCCCAAAGGCTCAGTGCTTTCTTTATTTGAATTACATAAATGCTGCTTCTTTCCTCTTTTAGTCTAATTCCTAGGACTTCTTCTAGGCCACTGTAACAGCCTGAAACTTCTGTGCGCACAGGATTTGCACAGACTCTGAAATAGCCATGGGCTCTTGGGAATAACCTCTACTGCCATAAAATGATGGAAGAGGATCTCCATGCCTGGGCCAAGTCGTTCCTGTAGCACATCCCCACCCTTGCAGGGTTAGCGAGGTGCGCATCAGACCCTCAATAACAGATTCACACAGGTTTGCTTAAACTCTTATAAATAATTTCATCACCACTGAGTTGCTCAAGGTGGCAGAAGGCATCTCAGGGATTGTGCAAACTGCTGGACACAGGAGTGAGGAAAAGGCAGAATTTTAAGATATTTTCTGGGCTTCTGTTGGTTTGTTTTGAAAAAATCTTGAGGCGTTTGTATAAAATGCTGAATATTATTTAAATTGGTTCTTTCTGGCTTTAACATCTCCATACTGCAGGAAGATCCATGATTCTGTGTGAAGATGGTTTAAAATGTTCTCACTCTTCTGGCATTTGGAAGTTGAGGGGAAGATTTCCATAGGGGCCAGATGTGGGGTGGTGAAGTGAGAATTTGGTTTTGGAAACCTCACCTGGAATGTGTGAGAAGATGCTGGTGTTTGCTGGGATGGGATGGGATGGGATG
>VZRV01003809.1:107880-198765 GCA_013398115.1 Falcunculus frontatus
ATGGGATGGGATGGGATGGGATGGGATGTGGGGGAATGTCCCAACAGCTGCAGAAGGCTCATGGAGCTCTTCAGTGACTTCATATGAAACTTAAACAGATAAAATTTAAATCAAACAGGAAGATAAGATGTTGGCACTGGTGATCTGCCCCAGGCTCTAAAGCTGCTCTCCTTGAGTAGGTCAAGGAGGCCAAAGCTCTGTGTTGGCCACCCAAATCCTTTATCTCCTTTGAGGTCTGGTCCTCCTCCATCCTACACTGGCTGCAGTTCCATGTCAGGGCTCAGCATCATTTCCAGCAAAATCCCTGTAGCCCCAAAAGGTTCCCAGCATGGGAACACCCTGGAGGTGCCCAAGGCCAGGCTGGATGGGGCTTAGAGCAGCCTGGGACAGTGGAAGGTGTCCCTGCCCATGGCAGGGGTGGCACTGGATGGGCTTTGAAGTCCCTTCCAACCCAAACCTTTCTGGGATTCTGTGGCTCTTCCTCAGGCAAGGCTTTGCTGGTGCTTCTGGATATTTGCTTCTGCAAATATCTCGTTGTGTAAACACCTCAACAAATCAAACCCATCCATCCTCAGCTCCTGGAGAGTTGTGCTTCCAGGGATGTGAAGCTGAAACCCAAAGTCTGATCACTCCTGGCTGCTACAGAGGATGAAGCTCTGAAAACTTGAAAACAAATAACAGAAGAATCACAGAATCCCAGAATATTTTGACTTGGAAGGGACCGTAAAGCCCATCCTGTTCCACTCCCTGCCATGGGCAGGGACACCTTCCACTATCCCAGGCTGCTCCAAGCCCTGTCCAACCTGGCCTTGTAGAGAAGAAATTGAGGGATTTTTTTTTTTGTTTAATTAGTGTCAGTCTTGTTTGGGCTCAGAATGTAGGAGAGGGAAGATTTAGGTCAGAATCACGACCTCAATAACTTTGTCATCAATCTCTAGATTAAATTAAAACCATCAAGTGCTTTATCAGCTTCTAAAGTACTCCAGCAAGAACCTCTTCAGTGTTCTCAGTTTGGGTTTTCTTTTTAGTGATGAGGGTTTTTGGGGATGATTTGAGGCCATGTAGTAAAAAATCTTTTAATTGACTTTCTCGATTTTTATGTTAACGGTACTGGGAGAAGTGATCCTCAACTGGCTGCACAAAGTGACTTTCACTCCCTGGTGTCCTAATTTGAAGCTCTTAAACTTTCCAGAGATTCCCTGTGGTGTGAGAAAGCTGCCAAGGACGTGTTGGAGCTCAGATTGCTGCTGTTGGGCCCCTTTATGAGGAATCCTTCATCTGCTCATTTTTAATGTCGCCTAATTTAGTGCCAAGTGTAAAGAAGGGCTGTAGTAATTTGTAATGGTGTCGGGTTTTACAAGATGAGCAGATTGATGTCACTACCTGGAGAGCCTCTGCTGAGGGGGCACCTGGGGTTTGTGCACCTGGAGCTGGTTGGCAGCAGCCCATGGGATGAGCAGGTTCTCCGTGGATGTCAGTGCTGCATCGCGTTTCTGTATTCTTGGAAGACTCTCCCTGGGACTGGCAGCATCCAGAGCAGATTCAAACCTTGCTGAAACCTGGCAAGGTCCCCACCAAGCACCAGGGTTTGGGAGAGGGCCCAAAGCCGTGGGATTCTTCTGTGAGTTAGGGAAAAGCTTCTGGAGTGGAGGATCCGTGTTTGTGCGGCTTCCCAGTGTTGTGGGCAGGGCTGTCACAGGGACACGACAGAGGGACCTGGATGGGCTCGTGCCTGACTGGTTTGGCCAAGCGACCTTGCAAAAGCAGTGTCTGAGCACTCTTGAGGTGGGACATTTGGGGGCATGGAGTGAGATTTGGGTTCAATATCAAATATCTGCCCCAGAGAAGGATGTGCCCTGCTGGGATGGGGGAGATCCGTCCGTGGGTGCTGAGCCTCCAGACCAGCTTGGTGCAGATGGAACCCCCTGGGGCCCTGCCCAGCCTTGGGTGAGGCTTCTTGTCACCAGAACATGTCCCTGCTGAGAAGTGCCTGGCTGGAGTCAGGAAAGTAATTTGGGGGTTCCTTGGTTGTTTCAGTGATTCCTGGATGAAAATAAATGCAGGAAGCCTTGCTTTGCTCATTGAGGGTGGTGCAAGTGCCATCATCGTTCTGGGAACCACGGGACACTTTATAAAGGCTTCATGGCTGTGATTGTCCCGCTCTGCTCTGCACTGGGGGCACTTTGGGGCAATGGAAGACAGATCCAGAGTTACTGGAGATCATCCAAAGGAGGGACAGGGAGGTGGTGAAGGGCTGGGAGGGGTGGGGTTGTTGGGGGGTCTGTGCAGGGCCAGGAGTTGGATCGATGATCCTGTGGGTCCCTTCCAGCTCAGGTTATTCTGTGATTCTACAAAACCATCACTCCTGGCCAAATCAAAGGTGTTACTGCAGGTAAAACTTAAATCCTTCCAGCACCAGTCAGCCCAGCTTCTCCCTGAAGGGCCTTGAGAACTGGGGAGGGACACTGAGGCCCTGGCTTGTCCCTTCAGGGGCAGAACAGAGGTGCAGGCAAGGGAGCAAATTCTCCTTTCCTGAAGGGAGCCGTAGTTTATTGGTAGAAAATGTTCATGTAATCCATTTTTATGAAGAAAACCACGCTGGCCATACTGGAAGCATTTGCTTTTGTGTTTTTAGAGCTTTGCATAAGAGAATTATTTTCATTAAAAAGCAAAAAAAAAAAAAAAATTATGTTCCTCGTTGAAAAAATTAAAACCACTCACGCTGGCAGAACTTTAATCTGAGCCCAAGTCACAAAAACAGCCTTTATTGATGTCAGAGTTGCTTTAGAAATGGAAAGAGTAAACAGGATTTGGCCTTTAATTTGTGAAGGGTTTTGATTTTTCAGAGGCATTAAAGAGACAGAAAAGATGGGTATTGAATTATTTAACAATTGCTAGGAAAATTAAGCTTCAGAGAGCCTGTTTTCACTGCAATAATCTTATTAATGAAAACAAAACAATCTGGGGCAGCACCAATATTGGGAGCTCATACCCTGCTGCCTGAATTGTTTCTGAGTGGTCCATGAAGTGATTTTGGAAGTCAAAGCCAAGCTGAGACTTTTCTGTGGTCTGTTCACACTTCCCAGGAGAAAGCTGCTGTTGATGGATTATCCAAACATATTTTCCCTCTAAAACCAAAGCAGAGGGGAAAAATATATGATGAGGAGTTGGGGGAATTTGGCTCTTTGAATTTTTTTTCATTGGCAGATGGCTTTTAAGTGATTTATTGGCCAAAACCAATCCATTTTCATTAGAAAGCAAGTACTTAATGACTTTGGAGATGGGGACTCAAGACAAAGCAGTGATAATCGAGCCGATGGTGCTCGGTGACAGAGCAGAGCAGCCCTTCATCAAACAGACTTTAGAGAGTGTTTGAGAGCCAGTGCTGAGGGCTATGATTTCCTTTCATGTGCACTTTAATTCACTGTCCTTTGCAGTCAGCGGTGCATAAATAGGCCTAGATTAAATAAAAGGAAAAATGGATCCTTGCTCTCATCCTCGCGGGCTGCAGCAGTGGGTGTTGGGTGCCCTGGGAGCTCCCAGCCGGCTCAGCCTTGGAGCATGGGAGGTTTTACAAACTCCCCCATCCCTCCCTGCCCAGAGCCCCGGCCTGCTGCTGTGTGCTGGAGAGTCTGAGCTGAATCTTCCCGAGATTCCACCCTGGAGTGCTCTCCTGGTGCTTGTGGAGTGTCTGCCCAGAGCTGTGAGCAGGGCCCTGGCAAACCCAGCCAGGCAGAGCCACCTCCCTTCATCTGGGTTTCCAGCACAGCTTTGGAAATCTGCACATGGGAAATCCAAGGGAGAGCAGGTGTGAGGGTCCTGATGGTCCATGAGACCCCACCTGCAGAGCTGCCCCAGCCCTGGGACCCAGCACAGGGAGGACCTGGAGCTGCTGGAGGAGTCCAGAGGAGGCTCCAGGATGAGCAGAGGGATGGAGCAGCTCTGCTGGGAGGAAAGGCTGGGAGAGCTGGGATTGTTCAGCCTGGAGAGGAGAAGCTTTGGGGTGACCTCAGTGTGACCTTCCAGGACCTGAAGGGGCTACAGGGAACATGGAGAGACTTTGGATAAGGGTCTGGAGGGACAGGACAAGGCAGGTGGATTCAAACTGAGATTGGGTTTAGATGGGATATTAGGATGGAATTCCTGGGTGTGAGGGTGGGGAGGCCCTGGCACAGGGCGCCCAGAGCAGCTGTGGCTGCCCCTGGATCCCTGGCAGTGCCCAAAGCCAGGTTGGACAGGGCTTGGAGCAGCCTGGGACAGGGGAAGGTGTCCCTGCCTATGGCAGGGGTGGGATGGGATGGGCTTTAAGGTTCCTCCTAACCCAACCCTTTCTGTGATTCCCTGACACCTGTGGGTGCCCTCACCCTTTCCCCACCTCACCTTTGGGGATGAACAGCCCCAGAGTTGGGATTTGCTGCCTTCTGCACTCAGACTGGCTCTTGATGGAGTTAGTGCTGGGCTCCTTCAAAGCACAGCTTGAGCACTGCAGTCTGCACTGCTGCCAGGGAATTCTGGCATTCACGTGTAAGTGAAGTCACCCAGGAACACGTTTTCGTTGCTGTTTTTTGAGGCTCCAGATCCTGTGAGTGCCTGGAAATGATGTACCTGGGGCTGGCTCTGGGCTCCCTACCCACAGAAGCCCATTTGTAGGAGCTTTAGAGGTGAGCATCAGAGCTGCTGATCCTGCAGGGCTTGGGGAGGTGCTGGATCATCCCGGCTCCCATGTCCCCACCACGAGCTCCTAAGCTTTGGCTCAGGGGTATGAACCCTACATGGACAGACCTGAGGAGGGGAGGAGTCCTCAGAGCTCATTAAGATTTCTGGGGTCTCCTAATCAGAAACCCTCCATGCTTCCAGTGCTGAGAGGGCCTGGGCAGAGCCAAACTGTTCCAGGGGATGGAGGCTGGGAGCAGCTCTGGCCGAGGCTGTGCTGTGACAGCTGAGGGGGCCCTGTGGTGCTTAATGAACACCTTGTTCAATCCCTGGTGCCTTGTAGCTGCTCTGCTGGCAGAAAACGAGCAGGTCCTTGCTAATGAGCACAGGCTGGGCTTGTTCTGAGCCTGATCTGACCCATGCTCGCTTTGCTCTGATCAGTGCCTGGCACACTCACCTCTGCTGGGGGCATGGGGCTGCTGAGAGCCTGGCACAGCACACAGAGAAATGGGGTGTCTGTGAGGGGCTGGGCCTGCTCCAGGCTCATGTGCCCTGGGGGAGCAGCCCTTTGGTGCCCTGCAGCCCTTTGGTGCCCTGCAGCCCATCCCCTCCCTTCTTTAGGGCTGGTTGAAATCTGCAGGTGTT
This sequence comes from Falcunculus frontatus, assembly GCA_013398115.1. NCBI lineage: Eukaryota > Metazoa > Chordata > Aves > Passeriformes > Falcunculus > Falcunculus frontatus. The sequence goes on from VZRV01003809.1 coordinate 113,179, forward strand.
CAGGGAGCAGTACTGGTGTGGCAGGGCATTAACCCAGCATAGCCCACAGCTCTGGCTGGCAGTGTGACACCCCTGCTGAACACCAGCCTGCTCAGTCCTTCCCCTTCCTCTCTTCACTGTCTGTGCTTCTCCTTCAGGAAAAAGTACTTTGGGAGGGGAAAAGAAAAAGACATGAAATATTTAGGTGAACATCTGCCAGCGTTTTTGAGTGCTGCCGTAAGACCTCAGTGGTTGCAGCAAACTGGTCTGAATGGGAGACCCGGGCTTAGGAGGAGGGTTTGGTGCTGGGAAAAGGTGGCCCAGGGTGGGGTCCACGTGCAGAGCAGCCTCCACAGAGGCTCCTCACTCCCTGCAGAGAGGGAGGCTCAGGTTTGCTCTGTCAATCCTTCCCCAAGTCACGCTGGGACTGTTTGGAAGGAGCTCTTCCCTCTGCAGAGCAGGGCAGAGGCCCTGGTCCCTGCTGGCAGCACCAGCACAGCTCTGTTCTCCTGGCAGTGAGAAAAGCCATCAGTTATAGATGTGCACCCCCATTGCCTTCCTGGGCTCCCCATTTAATGCTGCTGCTCTGTCAAGCCCGGCCCTGGGAGGAAAGAGCAGCTGACAGGTTTCCAAGATTCTCCACAAATGGGATTTAATGGCCACCTGATCCCGTGGTTCTGGCTTCTTTTTTAGGGGAAAGTTTTTTTTCTTTCCTATTGCAATGACAGAACTTTTTCTGGAGGTGTGGGAAGTCAGCTAAGGCAGGGTGCCAAGGAATTGTGAATTCCTCATGGTATGAACTCTGTGCAGGCAGAACTAAAAACTTGGAGAGTTGCAGGGCTCCAGGGAAGGTGCCACATCAGATCTTGAAACTGTGGCAGTCCTGAGTGGGACTGCAGTTGAACCATTAAATGTGTCAAGAACATTGGCGGCCAAAATAGAGGCAGAAGCAAAGTCTGGCAATGAGAGAGGGTTTGGGGATGAAGTTTGATGTATTTTGCTCCAAGTTTGGAGGAACTGGGAAGCTCCCTGGTGGGCAGTGTGCGCTGGAAGGGACAATAAGGCAGATCATATGAAGCTGTTGGGATGGAGTAATTGATGCAGGAAAATGGGAATGTTAAAAGCTGCTCTTCCCTGCACGTGTTGGAATTTCACAGAGGGATCAAACCTTGGTCCTTCCACTGTCCCAGGCTGCTCCAGGCCCCGTCCAGCCTGGCCTTGGGCACTGCCAGGGATCCAGGGGCAGCCACAGCTGCTCTGGGCACCCTGTGCCAGGGCCTCACCTCCCTGACAGGGAACAATTCCTTCCCAATATCCCATCCATCCCTGCCCTCTGGCAGTGGGAAGCCATTCCCTGTGTCCTGGCACTCCAGTTCTTGATGCAGGGTCTCTCTCTGGCTTCCCCATGGCCCCTCCAGACCCTGGGAGGTGCTCTGAGGTTTCCACATAACCTCCTCTTCCCCAGGCTGAACAATCCCAGCTTTCCCAGCCTGGCCCCACAGGGGAGGTGCTCCAGTCCCCCATTAGCCTCATACAGCCTTCCCCTGAGTCTGCCTCTCTTTCCCAGGGAATTGGGATGTCTCAGTGCATTGCTGCCTTCTTCTTGGGGAAGGAAAGGGATGGGAACCCTTCCTGAGAGCTCCATCAGCCCCATGTTTAGGCTTATCTCTGCTCCCATTGACAGCTGTGTGGGTATCATCTCCAGAGCAGAAAACAAACAAACTCCAGGAGCTCTGAGTTCTGCATTTTCTCTGGGTCCGTAGGCAGCTGCACTCGTGTGTGGGCAATCGCGGGTTTGTCACTTTTCTGAGAGGGAACAAAATTAAAAATCTGGTTTTCTCTGAGATGACAAAGTCTGCTGAAGCTCTTTCTCCATCCTCAGAGTGAATTTCAGGATCTAGGTCTGTCTAATCCACAAGATGTTTTGTTTTCTTTGTGTTGCAAAGCTCTCTGTCCACTGGTCACCAAATGTCTCGTGCCCACTAGAATATTCCTGCTGGAAGAAAATGTGGTTGAGAGGAGAGAGAAGCACACAGGGTGCAGTGGGGAGCTGAGCTCTGGCTGAAGATGCTCTAAAAATAAAGTGGAAAGGAAAGAGAGGAGAGATTCCAGTTTCTTTTGGAACAGGAATGAGGAGATGGGGGAAGCAGATGGCTGCTTTGCTGGATTGTTCCCTCTGATTTGGGGATGGGGACTTGCAGTTACTGCCAGGAAAAATCACTTGGGAATTCATGGGAACACGGATCCTACAGGATTAGCAGTTTCTGTGGGCTGTGGCACCAGGCTGGTTCCCTCCACATCTTCCATCCAAAGGGGCTCTCAGCACTGCCCAAGATTTCCAGGGAGGCCTTGACACAAAGAAAGAGGCTGTGCAGCCCTAGCAGTGCTCAGGGCTTACTGCAGAGCCATGTTTTCCGTTTTAGCAGGGCAGACAATGCAGTTTGAGTGCTTATTTTGCAGGGAGCAGTGCTTCCCTAGGCCTAGCTGGCCATAAATCAGCCCACGTTCCCTGTGTGCCTGCACAAGTGGCTTCGTTTCAGCTCTGAGGGAGAATTCGCTGCTCCTGCAGTCGTTTCTTTTTCAGCTTTTGTGAAACAGGCTTTAATATAGAAATAAATCATCAGAGCATTACTAAATTAAAAATAAGCACAGAAGCAGACAGAGCTGCCAAGCTAAGGTTAAACTTGGAGCAGGAGATCAGATTCTGGTTTCATCAGTCTTTCTTCCCACTCTTTGCTTAATTTGGTGCTTAAACGAGCCTAATAACCATTGCAGAGCTCTGCACACCCAGCTGCTTTGGAGAGCAGTCTCCTGGTCCTCATGTTCTTATTTTGGGCCGCACATCACTGCACTGATGTGCTGGAGCTGTATTTGGAGATGCCACAGTTTATTGGGATGCAGAAGGATTGCACTTACTTGGAGCAGAGATTAGCATCAAGTTTACCTCCTTTCCCTGCGAGCAAAAAGGAACATTTCCAGTCCACTGGCAGGTTTTGGGTTGGCTTTGTTTGCTCTCATACCTGAACCCAGCTCACTTTTGAAGAGTCTTGAAGCAACAGCATCATCAGGGGGAAAAGTCATCGTCACTGGCAGGGAACTGGGAACTTCCCAGGGACAGACTGGCAAAGGGATGGAGGGACCTGGTGGTCACTGGTGCTGCCAGGGATTTATAAAAATGTGCCCAGAGTAGGGGAGGGTGGGGAGGGGCTGGCAGAGAGCAGCTGTGGCTGCCCCTGGATCCCTGGCAGTGCCCAAGGCCAGGCTGGACAGGGCTTGGAGCAGCCTGGGACAGTGGAAGGGGTCCCTGCCCATGGCAGGGGTGGAATGAGGTGGTTTTTAATGTCCCTCCCAACCCAAACCATTCCATGATTCCGTGTTTCATCCCTAGTCTGAGAGACCTGAGCTGGTGTTTGGAGCAGCCTTGAGTTTCACAAATGCTTTGTCCCTTTCAAAGCCTTGTCCTTAATTCCTCTCCCCCTCCATTCCCAGCACTTCAAGGAATGGGATGGTATTTTCATCCCGTTTTTCCTCTTTATTTTACTGAAAGTTCACTGTGGCAAAATCCTGGAGCATGTTCCTGCCTTGGAGAGCTAAAAGGAATCTCTGAATGGTGCTGGATGTGATCCCTGGACTTTGCTGAGTGCTGGCCACTGTTTGCAGTGCTCTGTACAGGTCCTTTTGCTCTTGGTTTTCCATAATCTCCATTGGTTGGGTGATGCCATTGCCAAACAAATGAGATGATAATTAGCATAGCAACATCAGAGGAAGTTGATTTTCCGTCTGTAATAGTGATGATGATAATTAAACATGCATGACCTCATTGGGCTGAATAGGCATCAATTCAAATTAAAGCTTGTTGGGAATTCTTTTTCTCCTGTGAAATTTTTTGGAGAAAAGCAAGAAAAACATAACAAGTCCTAATGAAAGGAAATTGGGCTGATTTGCATGCTCATTATTAAAAAATGAAAAAGTTGGGAGATTTTTCAGCGATGGAACTTTTGATGGTACCTCCCCTGCCCTGCCCCAGCTGTGTGTAAATGCCCATTTGGATGAAGTTTTTCATTTGGAAAAAAGTTCAGAACTTTCCAGCTGTTTCTAACACTGTTTAGAAAAACTCAGCTCAAACACGTGGAAATGCTTCCCCAGTCCGTGTCCAGAGAGGCTCTGTGGCCAGCAGAGCACAGAAATTAGTTTTGTAGCACGTTTAATTCCCTGTGCATGAGTGAACGTTGCACTGGAGCAGCTCCTTTTAAAGGGAAATGATTTTTTATTGTGGAGATGGAACAACAGAGGGGTTCAGGTTGGAAGCCCAAGTCTGGGGCCCCAGAAAGGAGCTGGTGTTGGCCTCACCCTCAGGCAGAGCAGTGGGACCTGAGAGGCTCCTCTGGAGTGCAGCTGGGTTAAATTCCTTCTTTTTGCCATTTTTTTTCCAAAATGAAGTTTCAGCCATGCCTCAGCAGCTGCAGCCAAGCTCACCCAGGGCCCCTGGGTTTGGGTTTTGGGAGAGCTGTGAAACCTCTCAGCCTGCAGGCTGGTTCGGGTCAGAGCAGGGACCTGAAGGATGAGAAACCAAAGCTTGGGTAGTCCCAGGTCCGTGTTCTGCATTTTGGGATTTGCTTGAGGCCTTTGGTTGGAGCCCTTCTAATCTGTGGGATTCATCAAACATGGGGAGGGGTTGGAGCAAGATCCTCTCACAGTCACTGTGCTGAGGGGGCACAGGGATCTGATGGACTCAGCTGCTGCTTCCCATTTTTGATAAATATCCTGACCAAGATATTCCATATGTTTGCTCTGGGACAGCGCTGTCCTTTGGAAAGGGCCATTGAGGAAACGGCCTCAGCCTGGGCCAGGGGAGGCTCAGGGTGGACATCAGCAGGAATTTCCCCATGGAAAGGGTGCTCAGGCCTTGGCAGGGGTTGCCCAGGGAGGTTTGGAGTGCCCATCCCTGGAGGTGCCCAAGGAAGGGCTGGAGGTGGCACTCAGTGCTCTGGGCTGGGGACAAGGTGGGCATTGGGCACAGCTTGGTCTGAGACAGCTTTTCCAACCTCAGTGATTCTGGGATTTTCTCATCCTTTCCCTGGGGGAAAACCCAATAAATCTTACATCCAGTCAGAGTGAAAAAAAATGCTGAAATCCTTTTTTATCCTATTTGGAAAAGTTTTGTTTCTTGACCATCTCCAGCCATTGGTGTCACTGGGTGTGGTGACATTTCTGTGTGGTGGGAGGTGGTGGCTTAAATTCTAAATATGGCCTCTGGTTCCTGTTGGGATTTGACACTTTTTTACACCTGTAATGGGGCTGTTTCTGATTCAGATTCTCAGATTGCCCCATATCTGATGATAAATGACATCACACAAGGTCGTGTCTGTGCAGGTGACACTCAAACCATGGCATGAGAGGTGAGCACACAGAATGAGTGACCAAATACTGCTGGGGCTTTGGTTTGGATACATCCCTTTAAACTTCCATGTTTTCCACATGGATTTCTTCATCTCTGTGAACATGGGGAAGTGTTCCTGAGGAGAGATGCAAGATGCATCTCTGACAGCTTAAACTAGCAAATCCTGCCTTTGTTTAGTTTTCATCTCATCCTGGCTTTGCCTCATTTAGGCTCCGTTTCTGCAAGATGGGGCAGTGAGAGCTGGGCGTGATGGGTTTATTTTCTGTGTCCTCATAGGCTTGGCTGAAAACGCAGGAAGTTCTATCCACAGGCATCAACTGAAAGGAGTTCCTGGGGCTGCAGGGATCCCCCCACTGAGTTCAGATGAAGGCAGCACAAAAGGCTCAGTCCCTGATTTGAACATTCCTGCTGCCTTTCCATGTGCCAGCTTTCCTCCTGCATTTGGCCACAGAAGGCAGCTCCTGCCAGTGGCTTTCCAAGAGGGGAGAATGCAGCCAAGGCTCCTTCAGGCACTTTCTGCCCAGTGGTTTTTATCACACCCCATGGAGTTCACTGAATGCCCTGGGTTGGGACCCAGCCCCATGGATGCAGTAGGGCTGTTTGTGTTCCCCCACAGGGACGTGGATCCTCTCCATAGCACCATAAAACAGTCCCTGCACAGAACATCCTGAGTTGGAAGGGCCTCACAAGGATCATCAGAGTCCAGCTGCACTGGACAGCCCCAAGAATCCCCCCCCATGCCTGAGAGCGTTGTCCAAACTGTGCCATTTTCTGATCTCATGCATGGTTTTGTGGGGAAAAGGGGCTAATGAGGACTCAGGAGGGTGTTTCACTGCCTCCCTACTCCTCATCAGGTGGAGCTCTCTGTGATCTGTGTGGAAGAAGGATTTATCCCAGAGCAGCTCCTCCCTCAGTCCCTGGGGGCTCAGTCCCTGCTGCCATCCCACAGGTGTGGGCAGGGCCCCTCTGCCTGCACGGGGCTCACAGGGCCAAGGGGGGATTCCTTGGGGGGTCAGCACAGCTCCCACAGGTTCCTTGCACTGACAGCAGGGAAGAACCATCCTTTGGTTATGTCCATGCATTTGCTGTTATCTCGTGCTATGCTCAGGGCAGTGGGCAAATGCCCAGCTTGGGCTGGGCTGCTGCCATCACGTGTGACTCTTTTTGGGGTGGAAAAGACCAGAGTTGAGTCAACAGGAAAAGATTTGCTATGCCAGTGGTTAGGAGAGATGGGGAACCACAGTGGGCCAGGCTGGAAGGGACCGCAGAGGGGCACGGGTGCCACCTCCCTGCTCAGGCAGGGCCATCCCAGAGCACAGGGCACAGGATTGTGTCCAGAGGGCTCTGGAATATCCCCGCTGAGGGAGACTCCAGCCCCTCCCTGGGCAGCCTGTTCAGGGCTGGGCAGTGCCCAGGGCAGAAGTTGTGCCTCCTGTGCAGGGGAATTGCTGGGATCGGGCCCTGCCCGTTGCTCTGGTGCCACTGCTGGGCACTTTTTACCTCCTGAGCTGCCCCAGCCTCGCTGCAGGAGCTGCAGGAGTTGTGCCCCATGATGTGTGCTCACCGTCCCACGGCGTTTTTCTGGGCAGGAGAAGTTAAACTTGTCCATTTGAAGTGGGATTTATGAAACACAATGAATTCCATGAGCGCTCAGAGCTGCGCTGGGCCGGAGGATCAGAGGACGAGGTGGAACAGGACCTGGAGCTGTTCATTAGGACAGATCTTGGAGAGGAGTTCTCTCTTCTGCCTCTTAATTGCCCTATCAAGGCCAGGATCAGAGAGGCAGGATGCAAGTGAGTGCTGCTGCCCAAGATGCTGCTCTAATTAGAGCAGTCCCTGAACCTCATCCAGGCTTACAGTGTAGTATCAATTCAGGTTAAATTGGGAAACTGAGCAGAAAATTGCTGTCTGGTGTTTGGAGTGGTTTCTGCATCTTAACATTATCTGATATTGTATCATTATGTACTGATGCAAAATGCCAACAAGTAATGGCAGAGCCCTGCAAGTAATGACTCTGGGATGGGAGAGCAGGAAATAGTGAGAGGAATTTAATTTCTTATGCAGTTTCATGAAATAAAGTCAACTCAGGTACATACTTGTTCAGATTAAATATAACGATGTGTGTCTGCAGCCCGGCCCTGCCGGGAATGCACATCCAGAGGCTGGGGATGCAGTGGGGAGAGTTGCCATGGAAATGCAGCCAATGTCACACTTGCAGCGCGTTGCAAATGGCTCATGTGTCATGGCTCATTTTCCTGAAGAAGCGAGGAAAACTGGGAATTAAGGGAAAACATCTTTAAATGTTTGCAGCAAGGCACAGCCAGGACCGTGCAGGGACAAATGCTGGGAGTCCTGAGTGTTTGTGGGGAGAATTTTTATGTTTTATCCCAGACTGGTTTGGGCTGGAAGGGACCTTAAATCCCATCCCATTCCACCCCTGCCATGGGCAGGGACACCTTCCACTATCCCAGGCTGCTCCAAGCCCCGTCCAGCCTGGCCTTGGACACTGCCAGGGCTGTGGATACCTCTCTCTGTCCATCTGGACCAGAGCACAGCTCCATGGAGCAGGGCTGCACCCGGCATCCAGCCAGCCCAAGGATGTCTGGGATCAGCAGGACAAGAGGAAGGAGGGGCTGGCTCTGACCCCACAGCTCCTGTTCCCAGGCTGGGGACAGGGGGTGATGGAGCCCAAAGCACAAAGGGAGCCCAAAGCATATCTGTGGCAGGGCTCTGTAGCATTCCTGGGATCCCACCTGATCCCTTCTCCTTCCCCCTGCTGGGACAGCACAGCTGGAACACTGCTGGGCTGGCTGGGCTTCCCCTCCCTCCCTTCAGGGGACTGCACAGGACATCAGCTTTCCCTCTCTTTGCTCCTTCCAAGCCCTTGGCAGCCCAGTTCCTGCTGTTCCTTCCTGAGTTGCCTGAGCTGTGCCAGATGATCCAGGGTTATTGCTGGATCTGTCCTGTAATCGGGAATTCAGTTGCTGGCTCTTGTGTGGACTAACACAGCTCTCGCTTTAAAATTGGATGAAGTGCTCAAGGGTATTTTTCTTATTTTGTTCTGATTTTTGGGGGGAATAATGGTTTTTGCCATGCAAAAATAAATGAGGCTGCTAGACAAACAGCTTGGGTTGTTAGAGCCTCTCTCCAAGTAATTATGGTGTAATTCAGGCCTCTGAAATAAGAAGCAAACAATAAATAAATTATTAACCTGTCTCTAGAGTGTTGAAATCTCTATGTATTTTAAGGCTGTAGTGGGTAAATAGGAGCAAATGCATGTTTGAACAGGCAATAGAGGAATGACAGGAGGATCAGGGAACCAGAATCCACCAGAATTCCCAGCTCAGGACCTGCCCAGCTCCTGCCTGCGGTCAGTTATCTGTTTCTGGTATCAGTTTCCCTGTGGGATGGGTGTAACAGCCCAGGGTTCAGGGGTGTTTGAGGTGATTTTTGGGGTGTGAACTGGGAGTTCTTTATGCAGAGAAATGAAGGAGCTGGCCAGTTCCTCCCTGGTGAAGGAGGCATTGGTGCTGCTGTGCACAGAGGGGAGCTGAGGGGAGAATTTGGCTGCTTTACTGGAATGGGACTCAGTCCTCAGCTGCATGGGGCCTCCACTGTGCCTTTTACAGACAAACTGCCCTGAGGTCTGCAGAGCCACAGGGTCCCTGGCACCCCTGGCACAGCCCATGGGTGGGGAGGGGGGCACAGAGGGGAAAATGCACATCCTCCCTTTTCCTCCATCCTTCCCTTTCCCTCCACCTTCCCTTTCCTTCCCCTCTCTCCCACTCCAAGCAACTTGTCACCTTCAGCCCCTGAGGTGAGAAGTGACTCAAATTGGAATGTAAAGCCGGGTCCCTTCACTGTGGCAGCAGAGCTCTGGGTTCTGTCAGCTGCCAGCTCCCACCTGGGTGTGAGCTGGGCAGGTGTCCCAGGGCTGCAGCACCAGGGAGAGTTTATTCTCTGAAGCAAGGTGATGCTCCTTAAAATGAAGTGTCATTTCTCTCTCCTTGCTGATGTATTTCCTTGAACAGCAAAGAAAGGCTGCAGAAGAAAATTGAGTGGAGTTCCTTCTGAATTCAAACACACTGTAGTGATAAATATGGTTCTGAATAAACCTCCTTGTAGTCACAAATCAATTAATCTTTTTTTTCCCTGTGTGCTCCATCCTAAGGATTTACTTTCTCATTGAGCTTTCCCAGCTCGTGCAGTGCCTAATTCCTCACCTGGATAAATAACTGGTGGCATTTTTATTCCACAGCAAACCGGCATTATCTTTCTTGCTGTGTACAAGCAAAGGGAAATTTATTTATTTGTTTCTTTATTTTCCCCAGAGCAAACTCTGGGAGTTGGGGCTTGGAATAAAGCAGAGTTCAGGGCTTGCTGAGGAGCAGCTCAGCCACAGTTCAAGGAGCGCTCCCAGGGACAGGGGGGGATTGTTGGGGTGTCTGTGCAGGGCCAGGAGCTGGACTGGATGGTCCCTGCGGGGTTTTTCCAGCCCAGGAAATGCTGTGATTCCATGAGCAGCCTCAGAAGACAAGGGGTCTCCATCAGTTTACTGGAGCCCTTTGGTTTGCCAGCCCCCCTTGGCTGAGGATGCACCGTGGATTTTTAGGGAAGGGCTGTCCCACAGTTTGGGCAGAGCTCTTTCCTGCTCTTGTCCTCCTCAGAGCCAGCCTAAAGCCCTGCAGGGAGTTCAGCTCAGGGCTGGAGTGAGCAGAAACTTCCCACCCTGTGTGGCAGGAGCTCTTTCTTCAGCCTTCTGTTTCTCTGGGGGTGAGTTAAAAATAGAGATTAAAAAAGACCAAGCACATGACTGAGTGTGAACCTCTCGTGTGCTCGGTGGCACCTGGAGCTGCAGCACATCCTCAGCCTGGGCTGCTCTGCAGGGACAGAGACTCTGGAGTGAGCCCAGAGCGGGTGGCTGAGTGTCAGATCCAGAGATCTGGGCAGGGGCTGGGAGCAGGGCAGAGCTGACCTGGGAATTCACAAATCAAACTGGAACGGGAGAACTGCTGGGTGTAGAAAGAGCAAAGGAGCTGGGAAGGGGCTGGAGCCGCAGGAGCGGCTGAGGGAGCTGGGAAAGGGGCTCAGCCTGGAGAAAAGGAGGCTCGGGGGGACCTTGTGGCTCTGCACAACTCCCTGACAGGAGGGGGCAGCTGGGGGGGTCGGGCTCTGCTCCCAGGGAACAGGGACAGGAGGAGAGGGAACGGCCTCAGGCTGGGCCAGGGGAGGCTCAGGGGGATATTGGGGAATATGTCTTCATGAAAGGGTTGTCCAGCAGTGGTGGAGTCCCCATCCCTGGAGGGATTTAACAGCCCTGTGGATGTGGCACTTGGGGACATGGGGCAGTGGTGGCCTTGGCAGTGCTGGGGGGAACAGTTGGACTCAATAACCTTTTACAACTCAAAGAACTCCATGATTTTATCCTGACCTCGCCTGCCAGCACTACCCAGTGCCCGAAAACCTCCTGAGTTCCAGCAGTGCAGGATATCCCTGTTGAACTCTTCCAGCTCCCCCTCCCCATGCCTGCATGTTGAGATGTGTGACAGCTCTGCCTCTGCTTCCTGCTAACACAGGGGAGAATTTACAAGAAATAATCCATGGTCTTGTACTTCTGAGTAAACTTAGAAGACTCACTCCAGAGGTCTGCTAGATGAGCAGCTCACTGAGAGATGTAAACATCACTGACTGGCTTCTTCAGTGCTTCTGGAGGATGAATTCTTCAGCTCTTTTCTGTTGTCTTTAAAATGTGAGAGTTGGGATGAGGGTGATCAACATCCTCATGCCTCAGCCTAAAAATGGAGTGGGCACTGGGTTCTTCCTTGCGCAGGTGCTGAAGGTGAAGGATGCTCCACAGAAGGGGAAAATCTTTGGGAGTGCTCTGAGACTCTGGGCAATGGTAATGGATGGTAGAGAATTTATATCCTGAATTATGAACCCCCTGCATGTTGCCACTGGGGTTTGCCTCACAGAAATGGTTCTAAGAGGACGGGGACCAGAGCAGGAAGCTCGAAGTCAGCTTGCACAGGCCCCATGAGCTTTCCTTTCATCCCTTGTAGATGTGAAATATTGACTCAAGTTCTGAAATCCTGAGAAATGGATATTTAAAATCTCTGAGGAGCTCTCCTGCTCTGAAAGATTGTCTCTCATTAGCATTACATCAAGGATGCTCCCTGAAAAGAGGAATCTTCCCTGTGTATCAGCACAGAGGCCCATTAAATGCCCTGCTTGGTTTGTGGCCGGGGGTTTCTGAAGGAGAGATTCTTTTTTTTGTCTGGTTCTGTGTGGGAGAGAAAAAAAGGCAAGGGAGTATTAATTGGTTGCAAATGCTCTTTCAAAGTCACAGAAAGGGTGAGCTCCTGGAAGGGGCCTTTGTGGAAGGTTTGGGGTTTCCCATCACAGGATCTGGGCTTTAACCAGCAGGTGAGAAAGGCCTTTTGCTGCCTGTAGATGTGGCAGGGAACAAGGTGGGGCAGGGACGAGGCAGAAGGATGCCAGCGGGTGGCTGGTTGCCTCTTCTTGGAGAAGTGTCCTGCTGCCAGGATATCCTCTGCTAGCACTGTGGGTCACCAGGCCCAGATAAATTCACAGCAGTGAGGAACTGTCCGAAAATGACAAAGTTTGCCAGCTGCAAACATCAGTTACAAGCAGCAGCAAAGGGAAGCCAGGAGCAGATGGTTCATAAAGCATCGTGGTGGCTCTAGGAGTTCCCAGTTTAATTTACTGGTGGCAATGGCTGGCCTTTGTTATCAGCTTGGCCAAGGGAGTCTGCCTTTGGTCCACAATATCCATCTCCTCATCCTCCTTTTTGTGCTTTTTTGCCCTGGGAGGAAGGAGGTTCAACACTAACTCCGAGCCCTGGGTGTGTTACACATTCCCTCCCTGACCTGGTGATACCTGGTGGAAGTTTTCTCTCTCTTTGCATCAAGGGCTTCCCACCAAGGTCCCAAAAATTTGAGCAGCCACGTGTGGAACCCACAGCAGGAGCAGTCCATGGTGCAAAGGCCTGGGAGTGGGAACAGCTGGAGGAAGGTGTTCCCAGGTGCACTGAGGTGTCAGAGGTCCCCCAGGGCCACACATCTGATGCCTTAATGGGCTACCTAAAAACAGAGGCCAGACAAAATGAAGAGAATAAAAGCTGATATATTTATAGAAGGGCCTTCAGGTACATTCAGGCAGTCAAAGCCTCCAGGGGCTACACCCAAAATGGACCATGGGATCACGGGGTTTTCATACTTTTATAGGTTTGGGCCACTTGCATATCGGGGGTTAATCCTCCAATTACAGCTTCAGGTAATGAAGTCATTACCCCAAGTTTGCTCACCCCCAGCTTAATGTTGTTTACATTGATCAGGGCTTGAGACAGTGAGGTGTCCTTGAGTTTCAGGCCTAGAGAGGAATTGTTTTGTCTGACCAAAATGGGAGAACAGCAGCTAACAGTCTATGTGGAGTTTAGAGTTATACACTAAAGAACTGCAGGATATGAAAAACATAAAAGCTAAAATCCTAAGGCATCACATCAGGCTGGGTGGCAGGGCTGCAGCCAGGCTGTGCCTGAGAGCCAAACACCAATTCCCAGCCTCTCTCAGCAGGTGTCTGTGCTGTACCTGCCTCCTTTGGGCTCAGCTCGGGTGAGGGCTGGGCTGAGCTCTCAGTCTGGCACAGCGTGGAACAGAAAACAACTGATCCCACTGGGAAAAGCCCGCTGTGTTACATGACATCCCCTGGAAACCCTGCCAGGGATGGAGGTGTCACCCACAAACCTTCCTGGCACACCCAGAGCAGCGCCTTTGGTGTCCTAAAACCTGAACAACCCCGGGGAGTGATGCAGGAGGGCCCAGGAGCCCTCAGCACCGCAGTGAGGGTGCCCTGGTGACCCCCAGCCGCACCAAGGGACTCGGTGGCACAGCAGGACCCTGCTGGCTCTGGCAGGGCACTGACAGCGGCAGGGAGGGGTTCTGATGTATAATCCATGAGGCTGGCTGTGTGACAGCCCTGTCACTGCAGAACCAGGCCCCTGGGGCTGTGTCATGAGGCAGCCCCAGGGAGCCCTTGGGGGCTTTAGCAGAGCTCGGCTCTGGCTGCTGCTAAAGAGAAGCTGCAAATGTCACGAGTGGGACAGTTTCTGAAAGCACCTCTGACTGCTCCTGCAGGGCCTCCAGGGCTGTTGGGTGTTGGTGTTTCCCACCTTTTGCCCCTGAGGCACCAAGGGAGTCCAGCTGTGGAGAGGTTTCAAGTTGTGGAAAAGTAGAAAGAGTTCGTAGTGATTTAATCCAAATCAGAGGCTGATGGGACAAGGCACGAGGACAGCCTGGCTTGGAAAGAGGGACAGCAGCCACACTGGCTTCCCAAAAAACATCTGTCGTTGGGAAGGCTCCGTAATATCTGTACTTACCAACATCAGGGTTGTGCTGCTGTATGCCCATAATGGCTCCAACATCCTGGCACAACCACAACCGGCTGCTGGTTGAACAAACTTTGGGATTTAAGAGCAGCTCTGGAAAGGCTTGGGAGGATGGAGTGAATGTGGCAGGGGAAGCGTTTGGGATTTCTCCATGGCCCTAAGGACAGGGAGGCTGGGTGGCCCCACTGCCACCACTGGGAGTTCTGGCACACGAGGAGCACCTGAGCTGCAGAGCTGGGCAGGGGATGGTGAGTGTGGTGTGTCAGGGCCCAGCCCCAATGGCACAAAGAGCAGCAAGGACACCTGAAAATCCAGGTTGGTGCCCAGTTCTCCCCAGGTGTTTTGGTGGAAAAGCTTCCTTCTGCATTGCTGACAATAACCAGGTGACCAGCTGAGGGAATTGGTAGTGATAACACCTCTTTAGTGTTGAGCTTCTCCTGCAGTATTTGGGAAGCCACTGGGATGGATTTCAGAGCCATTTTCCTCAGAGCAGTCAGAGAAAAGAGGGATCTGCCCCAAATCAATGAGGTTCAGCATTGTGGGAGTCCAGGTCACCTTTGGAGATTGGATTTTGGTTCTGAGGACCTCTAAGCACTGCTGAGTGATCTGCTGCAGTGAAGAGCTGAGGTTTTGGAATGCAATTACTCTTCCTTGTGAGCCAGAACTTCATGAACTCCCATAACTGTCACTCACTGTCAGTGGCAACATTTACAGGAAATGAACTTCTCAATGGACAACTGCTCCTGCCCCCAAACTTCCATCAGAATCCCTTGGTTTTCCTACTGAGATCAGTATGTTCTCATCCAGCATCACCCTGCTCAATATTCAGCCTCTAAAATGAGAGAGGGGGGCAGAAGTGAGGCAGTGGAGTTGCAAATGCAGACTGACAAGGACAAGGAGAGCTAAACTCTCCCAGAGCAGAGCTGGAATCCTGCTGGACACGAGGTGCTGAGCATCCTCATCACCCATGACATCCAGCTCTGGGATCAGTCTCAAAAAAGTTGCTGGTGCTCAGCACCTTGCAGGATTTGCCCCTTTGTGCAGGAAAAAGGATCAGACAAATACTGGCATATTTATCTGCTGAGTTTTCAGCAGGAAAATGGATGAGTTTGGAATTACTCACCATATGTTCTCCTTTGGGCATCAGGCTCTGCACTCTGTGCCTTGCTGCTGGGGACTGGAGTGATGGAGCAGGGGAGGATCTCGGACCCGGCTGCCACAGCCTTCCTCCTTTGCTCAGCAGCTTTGAAACACCAATATTTAATGCAGTGCCTTCCCCTCCTTCTGCTGCAACTCCCCCCGGACCTTTCCACCCACTCGTGCACTCAGCATTTTCCGCTCCCCCTCACATATGGCACGCAGAATTTTCCCTGGATTAAAACCTTAACCCGGGGAAGATTTGATGCTCCAAAAAATGTAGCAGTGAAATTAGAAACGTGAAAATATGAGGGCCACTGGAAGGCAAGGGGATTCCAGCCAGGAAATAACAAAGGGATCTGTCTGCAGCATGTCCTGCTGCGTTCGTGAGCAGGGGCTGGGTGGAGCTCTTGGAGGAGCTGAGTGTTTAATCAGGGTGACTTTGAGCACCTGGCTTTGGGAGAGGGTGGATCTGTGTCCGTGCAGGCCTGGGGGCTGTTGGCAGGTGTGTGTCCCCAAGGCCGTGCCCTCCCCAGGCCCTCCCCTGTTCCCACATTCCCTCCTGCACCTCGGGGACCTCTGCTGAGCCCACTGCCCTGGGCTGGGCCTTCTCTCCCATCCCAGTCCCTCTGGAGGGCGATTGCTGCTCCTGGAGAAGCCACCTTGGCGTTAACCAGGCTGCGATGGGCAGCCAGAGGTGTTTTGTGGAGTCTGGGCGTGTTCAGGGACTCTGAGAGCAGGGCATGTGCTGAGGGCATCCACTCTGCCTCAGTGTAGGGGGCTGTGTGCAACTGCTGGCAGAGGGTGAGCCCGGCCCCGGCCCGAGGGTGAGCCCGGCCCTGGCCCGAGGTGAGCGCGACCCTGCCCCGAGCGTGAGCCCGGCTCTGTCCCCCACAGGCCCCTCTGCCCTGCTCTGTCCGCCCCTGCCAGCCCCTCCTCTCGCAAAGCTTTGGCAGCGAGGGCAAAGGGAAGTTCTTCAGAGCTCATCTCCGTTTCCAGCGAGTACTGGCCCGAACCAGAAAGCCCCAGAGGACATCAGCTCTGGGATCTGCTCGCTCCTATCCCGGTCACCCCTGCTTCTGAGGCTCCTCACCGCAGCCGGGCCCTCGGACGTGCTGCCAGCATCTGGCCTCAGTGACCGGGTGCCCGGTGTGTGCCCCGGGAGCTGTGCCCGGCAGCTGCGGCAGCCCGGAGTGCCAGCGGGAGATGTGTGGGCAAACAGAGGGCTCCGTGCGTTCCCCGGGACGGCTGATGGGATTTTCAGGTCAAATGTCTGGAGCGAGCAGATGTGCTTGGTCCTGCTGGCACTTGCCCACGTGTTGAATAATGTTTAGTGTTGGTGCTGGGGCAGGAATCTGCTGCGCCTCAGTGTGATCCCGTGATGACAAGGGGAACAGGGAGCTGTTTTCCACAGGTGATGTAAATTTATTGGCTGTGTGTGGCCCTGGATCCAGCCTGCCTGGGATGGGGCTTGCAGTGCAGATGAATTATTTTTAAAATTTTGCCTCTTTATTCTCGAGGTCCTGAGAGTGCATCACCGGTAACCAGCAGAGGGGAGCTGTTGCTGCTGGGCTGCTGCACAGGGAATGGGATCAGAGGAAAGCAGAGCTGAGGTGTGATGGGGATGGCATCACCCCTGGCATTAATATCACCTCTGGAGCTGAGTCTCACAGAATCATGGCATGGTGTGGGTGGAAGGGACCTTAAAGCCCATCTTGTTCCATGGGCAGGGACACCTTCCAGTATCCCAGGTTGCTCCAACCTGGCCTTGGACACTTCCAGGGATCCAGGGGCAGCCACAGCTGCTCTGGGCACCCTGTGCCAGGGCCTCCCCACCCTCACAACCAGGAATTCCTTCCCAATATCCTTTCCTTATGCTGATCCCCAGTCCCTGGGTTCTGTTCAGCTCAGCCCCACGTGGAGCAGCACAGGGCTCTCGTGCTGGCTGAGAATGTCAGGAGGCACAGTCTGGATGCTGGGTTTGACTGAAATGTTGTACTCAGGCAGAACGAAGGCTGGGTCCTCTCCAAGAAAACAGTGCTGGAAAATCCCCTGGATCTGTCTCTCAGCTGTGACATTGAACGTTTTGACTGTCAGGGCATCCAGGGCACTGCATGAAACATTTAATATGAAAATAGATCAGGAAATGTTACCCAAATGATGGAGTTCTACAAGATTAACCTGTGCTCTGTGGCAGTGCTTCCCCAACACCCCTTCTACTTCCTGCTGGTTTTCCATCTTTTCTTTGTTGCTTGGGAATACAGAGCTGAGACAGTGGAATTTGCTGGCAGCTCTCACATTCCATAAGGAATTCCAAGGATTTTAAATCCCTTTCCTGAGCCTGGGAGATGCAGTGCAGATGTGGAACAGCGAACTAAGGGAGTGCACTCAGCTTCTGCAGGGGGTTATTTTCACAAGGGCCATTCTCCCTGTCTCAAACCTGTATAAATTTTATTAATAGAGGCATTAGAAATTGTATTGCCTTTCTTATCCTCTTTGGTTGATGGAAATAACCCTTACACCACCAGTTTAATTTTTCTGAAGTACTGCACTAAAGTGCTTTCCGTGTTTGTACAAATGAAAATACCTTCTTTTAAAAATTAAATTGAAGCTGTCTGGTTGTTTTGCAACCAGAATCCCTGAGCCTTCTGTGTTGATCATCCCCATAATGAATTATTCTCTGCATTGGGGTTAAAAACAACCCAGCCACAAAGGCAGTGCCCTCCAACCTCACTTTATTCTTAATTTTACTGAGCCATTAACGTGAGAGAGCCCCAAGCAGGTACCTGTGCTGTGGGTGACCTTGGGGACAGGGCTCCCTGCTTTGGGCAAGCGCACTTTAGTTTTCCCTGCATTTCTGTGGGCAGGAGAACTGCTGCTGGCAGCTCCTGAAATGTCAATTTTGAAGCCTGCATCATTTTCCAAGGCAGCTGTTCAGTTCTCGGTGATTTCTGTCAGGGATTTTGGTTTCCATCGTTATTTGGTGGGAAGGACATGCCCATGTCTTTGTGCAGCTGGAGGGAAATCAGGCATTGATGTCACCTGAAACAAAAATGTCACTTTGGGGGCGATTAATCCAATCAAAGTTTTCAAGTCTGAGAAAACCGTTAGGAAGTTAAGAGAAAATAGTTAAGAAAGCTGCAGGAGCAACAGGCAAGGGGTTATGGTGGTTCTGCTGTGGGTAAAATAAAACCAAACTGGTTGATAAAGAGCTGATAAGGGGTTTGTGGTGTGTCTGGATCCCGATTCTCACAGGTCCACCAGAGATCATGGCACAACCTCAGCCCTGTGTGTCCCTGTCCCTGTGCTTGGACTCTCAGCAGGTTTGTCCCTCATGGCAGACAGGGTTATAGTGGCTTTTTCTCCCACAGCACCACCCTCTTTCGGCTCTAAACCATTTTCCATCTCCCAGAGCAGGGGCTTATTGACTGTTTGTGTTGTCCAGATGAGTGGCTGATAACCCTGTGGAACATCCCAAAGCAGCTGGTGTTGAATATTGGGGCTGTGCAGCCTGGGGAAGAGGAGGTTGTGTAGAGAGCTCACAGCACCTTCCAGGGCCTGAAGGGGCTCCAGGGAAGGCAGAGAGGGACCCTGCATCAGGAACTGGAGTGACAGGACAAGGAGATGGGGTCAAACTGACAGAGGGGAATTGGGTTTAAATACAGGGAAGGAATTGTTCCCTGGGAGGGTGGGGAGGCCCTGGCACAGGGTGCCCAGAGAAGCTGTGGCTGCCCCTGGATCCCTGGAAGGCCAGGTTAGACCAAAACCCCTTTCCCAGCTGAACCTGATTGCAAAACCCTTTCTCTTGAGCCCAGATTTTCCACTGATCGGAGAGGGTCAGGGTCAGGGCTGGTGTGAGTGCTGGCTGTCAGAGCCCTGCTCGGGGAGCAGCCTGCCTGGCCTGTCTGCCCGTGCACATTCCCAGTTCCACCTGCTGCACACCCCTCCAGCCAGCACACAAAGTCACTTGGTTCCTTCCCCCCTGGAAGCAGAGCTTCCACTCCAGCACTGGGATGAGTCTCTGAGCCTCCCCCAGGCCTGGGTGCGTTTCAGTTTGGGATGTCTGTGAAGAAATCCAGGAATGCTGCAGCTTGGACGAGCTTGTGCTCAGAGAGGTCAGAGATGTTCCCCTTTGGATCCATCCCGTGGCTGCTCCGCAGGCTGGGAATCAGCTGGAGCCAGCAACCTTCCCTTAAAGGTGTCCTGCTGCATCCAGGAGGAGGGGCAGGGTGGAAGGGCCAAGCGCTGCCCACACCGGAAAACGGGGAAATCATAAAACCAAACAAGGTTTTAAGATCAACTCTGCAAGGATAATTGTGGTGTTAAATTCATGCACTTCTCACTACAGAGCTACACAAACGTTTTCCCATTAAGGAATTACTCACTCTTGCAGGTTTTTCCAGAGCAGCGGGATGAGAATTTGCTGCTCCGGAGTCCGAATGTGGTGGATTTGGGGGCAGCCAGGCAGTGATGGGGCACCGCCTCTCCTCCTGCACCCTGGGATCCATCCTGGGAGAGGATGTGATGTTTTTCCAGTTGAAATGGTCCAAATCAAACACTAAGGAAAGGCTGGAACAAGTGGAGAGCAGGAAAAGAGTCTCATTAGAACAAGCAGGGCACGGAGCCTGGGATGGGGAGGAGGAGGCACACACGGCTGTTAGCCAGGGCACCAGCCTCTTTCTGTTTAGCTTCAGCTTCCCTTAAAATTCCTGCTGTTTATCCACTTTGCCCACACGGGAGCCAGAAGCTTTCCTGCTCGTTTCTGTCAAATTAAATTAATGGGGAGAAAAAACAACCACACAGATGCTCCAAATCCCAGGCTGGAACTGCAGTTTTGGCTCTTGCATCTGACTCTCAGTGTGGTTCAAAAGCAGCTCTGGAGGCACTTGGGGCACTCAGAAAAGGCAAAAGAGCAGCAATTTCTGTGCTTAAAGGGAGAGCTGAGTTTTTCAGCCAGCTCTGAAAGGTGAGCTGTGGAATCTGGGATCTGGAGGTGCCTGCATGTGTGATGGGCTGATGTCCTGTGGCAATGCACGGGGCTTTCCCAATGGCTGCATCGGCCAGATGAGCTTTTCTGCTGAAATAATTGTAGAAAAAAATAGCTGGGAAGCTTCTGGGAGTGTGAGGGAGGTGCCTCCCCCACCTGCAGCTCCCAGCAAAGCACCTGGGTGGGGCAGGGATGGAAACCCAGCAGGTGGCACAGAGCCCTTTGTGTGCTTTGGAGATTTGACTCTTCTGGGGCAGTTTGGTTTTTCCAAGATCACTCAAAGTCATCTCCTTCCTTGCAGCCAGCACAGGACCTGGAGAGCAGCTGCAGATCCTGTGGCCCCAGTCACAACTGCACTGGGATGAGCTTGTGCAGCCACCCAAGGGCAGAACCTGTGGGTGCAGGTCCCAGTTTTGTGCAGGGAATGAGGAAGGCAGAGGGGCCAGCAGGCAGGGCAGGGCAGGAGCCAACTGCTTTTACCTCCTGCTTGTTGCCCTGCCAAGGACCACGAGCCATGGGGAGATGAAATGAATTGATGGCTTTAACCGTGTCTGAGAACCCAGATTGTCCTTGGAAATGGCTTTGGTTTGGCTTTTTCTGGGCAGCTCTTCTTCTGCCACCTCTCCAGAGGCCCTTTCCTTTCCTTTCCTTCCCTTCCCGAACCTTCCCTTCCCGAACCTTCCCTTCCCGAACCTTCCCTTTCCCCTTTCCCTAATTCCCAGGATAACTGGGTTTCCAGGGATGCTCCAGATGAAGGGCTGGAATCCCATGGTGACCCCAGGAATGCTCCATCAGTGGTGCCCTGGGCATGGATTTCCTTTGTCTCCTAAAACCAGCTGGAGGGCGGGAGGAGTTCCCAGACCTCCAGGTGGAAGGCAGCAGTTTTGTTTATCAGTGTTAATTAGAATGAGCTGGTTTGGCCTCAGTGGAAGCAGCTCTGAGGCAGGATAAGGGTGGAATGGATAAAATCAGGGATGTGAAGGTGTTGGAGTTCAATGCTAAGGATGTGTTTAGGGTTTTGCTGAGCTGGAGTTAAAGGGAAGATTGGGAGTAAGCACTGATCCTGCGGAAAAGACGTATTTTGGGGTTCTTTCACATCTTCTAATTGCAAACGTTGCTGTTTGTGAGGTTAGAACCAAAATTGGCCAAACTGTTTCTGAATGCTGAGGGACAGAGAGCTCTGGGATCCCAGCACAGGGAGGACCTGGAGCTGTTGGAGCAGGTCTGGAGGAGGCTCCAGGATGAGCAGAGGGATGGAGCTGCTCTGCTGGGAGGAAAGGCTGAGAGAGCTGGGATTGTTCACCTGGAGAGGAGAAGCTCTGGGGTGACCTCACTGTGGCCTTGCAGGGCCTGAAGGAGCTGACAGGAAACATGGAGAGAGACTTTGGACAAGGGCTGGAGGGACAGGACACAGGGAATGGCTTCCCACTGCCAGAGGGCAGGGATGGATGGGATATTGGGAAGGAATTGTTCCCTGGGAGGGTGGGGAGGCCCTGGCACAGGGTGCCCAGAGCAGCTGTGGCTGCCCCTGGATCCCTGGCAGTGCCCAAGGCCAGGCTGGACATTGGGGCTTGGAGCAGCCTGGGACAGTGGAAAGTGTCCCTGCCAATGGCAGGGGTGGGATGAGATGGGCTTTAAGGCTCCTTCCAACCCAAACCATCCTGGGACTCTGTGATGATTCAGGGTTATTGATGAGAGCAAAGTTTTGGTTTGGTTTTTCCCCAGTCTGAGAGATTTTGGCCCAGGACAGGTTACTTCAGTCCTTTGCTGCCCCTGCTCCCCTTTGGTGCTGCCCAGCTGCAGGCAGGGAGCAGCAGTTTCTGGGAATGTGAATCTGCAGTGTTTTGTAGGACAGAACCCCTGGATTTTTTTAAAACTGCCAGGCAAGAATCTCTAAAATGCATCACAAGCCCTCAATTTGGGGTTTAATGGTTCTCTTAATTCCCAGTGAATTCCTCAGCGGGAGCCTGCCAGGCACAATTTAGTGTCACCTGTGAAAATGTCAGGGTGTCACCTCTCAGAGCAGTGGGAGCTGGAGGAGGAGGTTGTGCAGCTCGGCAGCAGCACTGAAGTGCTCAGATGTGTTTCAGGTGGGGATTAGGAACTTTTCCTTGGCAGCCCTTGTCCTGTGGAGGTTGTGTACACGTTTATCCCACAGCTCCAGGAGTCTGGGGCTGTCTTCAATCCCTCCTTAACATTTTCACCTCCTGCCCCTGCACCTGGCACCCAGATGTTGCAGCTTCTCCTCAGCTCTGCCTCAGGCTGTTAAATCAGCACCTTTTTTCTGATTAAAATTCCTGATTAAAAGCTGGAGTGGAGTGAAAGTGCTCCTGACTCTTTTGGCATGTGGTGCTTTGTAGGAAAAGGGTACAGAGGGCAGAGCTGTTCCCCCCTGGAGTAAAACCAGCAGCGGGTCCTGGCACAGGACTGAAGTTCTTGTCTTTCCTTCCCACTGCTGGTTTTCCATGAGCAGGAAGCCTCTGCAAAGACACAGCATAAATGCTGGTTAGGTTTGTCCAAGAACCACAGGGCAGCTGGACTGGAATTCCTGGAGTGTGTCTTTAGGGAATGAATTCCCAGCAGCTCCCAGTTTGGTTCCCCAGCCTTTGATGTGCAGGGCTCTGCAGGTGATCCCTGGCAAAGGCTCCCTGCTAAGCCAACTTCTCTTCAGGACTTCAGGCACTGACATCCCCCCTCCAGCCCTTCCCAGCCTGTGGATTCCATCAGTCTGCGTTTGTTAAAGGCTGTTGGAGCTGTGCCAGGGCAAACTGCAGATCCTTTCCCTCCTGGAATCTGACACTGCTCAACTTCGAGGCAAAACACGAGGAAGACTCAGCCCTTTGGCCACGGAACTCCTGGAGCGTGAGGCAGATCCTTCCTGAGCCACGTGGGAGTGGTGAAGCCCTTGGGATTCCCCATGCCAGGATGTCACCTTGCCCTAGGAGGTGGGAGCAGCTGCCTCTGCTCCCAGCTGCATTTTTATCCATCAGGCTCCAAACCCACCCTGCAGAGCTGGAAACCCCCCTGGTGCCACCCCCTCACAGCAGGACTGGGGGGGGTGACAGGCAGATCCCTCCTGTGCTGTGCCAGCCTTGGGATGGGGGAACCCAGGATTCCCTTGTCCCTGTCCCTCTCAGCCCTGGAGCCTGCTGCCACATTGGCTGTGATTTGCAAGGAGGCCCTGCAAGCCCAGGAATGAACACTGAGTTCACTCATTGCTGCTGTGTGTGCAGCCAGGGAATGGGGCTCTGCCCCTTGGGATGACACTCGGAGGGGAAAGGGCCCTGTTTCCTGCATTCTTGTGCTCCTTGAATGCTGACATCAAAGCAGCTCCCCTCGTGTGCAGTGTAGAATTCAATCCTGGCTCTTCAGCGCCAGTTCTGCCTGGGCTGATGCCACCTGGGCACGGCTGAGCCCCTTCATCCCAACTTGTCACCTCACTGCTGGGTGACAGAGGGTAGGAGCTGCCTGGGGACAGCCCCTGGCTGCTCAGCCTGTGAGCCAGACACATTTTTTTAAGGTTTTCTTATACATTTCCTACAGGAGGGTGAACTCTTGCTGCCCAGGAGCTTGCTGAGGGTTTTGCCAACAACTTTGAGAGGGTCTTGAATCCAAGTCTCCACTGGGAGAGGAGGCTCCAGAGGGCTGGAATCCCTCTGCTCTGGAGCCAGGCTGGGAGAGCTGGGGGTGTTCAGGATGGAAATGAGAAGATTTTGGAGAGACCTCAGAGCCCCTTCCATGGCCTAAAGGGGCTCCAGGAGGGCTGGAGAGGGACTGGGGACAAGGGATGGAGGGACAGGACACAGGGAATGGCTTCCCACTGCCAGAGGGCAGGGATGGATGGGATATTGGGAAGGAATTGTTCCCTGGGAGGGAGGGGAGGCCCTGGCACAGGGTGCCCAGAGCAGCTGTGGCTGCCCCTGGATCCCTGGCAGTGCCCAAGGCCAGGCTGGATGGGGCTTGGAGCAGCCTGGGACAGTGGAAGGTGTCCCTGCCATGGCAGGGGCTTGAAGGGGGTGATCTCTAAAGTCCCTTTAAAACCAGGCCATAGTGGGATTCTGGGATTTAAGAAAAATCAGTGTGTTTGGTGATTAATAAATTCCACAGAGAACAAGCCAAAGCAAATTTAAAAAGCATCACCAGCACCCTCCCCACTCAAGAAAAGAATGTAAGAACCACAAGCAGCTGTCCCAGAGGGGGCTCGTGGTGAGTGAGCCCCATCCCAGCAGAAGTCAGCCAAGGCTGTGCTGGTGCTCAGGGTTTGCAGTCAGGAGCTGAACTCCAGCACTTTCCCTGTGCTCAGCACTGCTCCACTCTGCCTTTCAAAGAGCTCTTGCATCACTTTGTGCTTCCCTGCCTGTGCAGGAAAGAGGAGACACATTTCCATGGGTCTCCTGGTGTGCTCAGGGTACCTGGGTTGGGGTTTCTGCTTTGGGAGCTGCTGGCTCTGAGTTGCCTGATCTTAAACAAGCAGCTGGGATAAATCTCTGTGCAAACATCAGGCTCTGTGCTTTGTGGCTGGGTGGATCTGCACGAATCCAGGTGGAGGTGAATCCCAACCATCCTCTCCACCCCTGCGTTCCCTCCCCTGGCAATCATCTTTACCAAGCTTGCGTTTCCATTTCGCTGCAGTTTTCCCCATTTTCATTTTTCTTCCCCATCAGCTGCACTCGGTGTTTTAAACAAAACAAACCCAGCGCTGAGCAATGAGAGTGACATTTGCTGTTAAAGGCTGGAGGCACAGGATGGATCTGCTGTGTTCCCCTGGAATTGTGCTGCTGTGCCAGGGATGCGTGAAGGGTGAGATGGAGCTGGGAGCTGCCTCCCCAGCGATAGCTGCTATCAAGGAGGTGTCACAATAAATGCATTGCTCAGCTCCTCGAGCTGCTCACGGGGCTGTTTGGCTGCCCCCTCGTTTCCCAGGGAGTGGAGCCGCTCCAGCTGTCAATAACCATTCCTCACACCCCACGATGTGCGTGGAAATCGCTCACCTAAACTCTGTCTGCAGGAATATCCCTGAAATTCCCAAGGACTGGAGGCTCCTGGGTCTTTCCCAGCCAGTGCAGGGATCCATCAGAGAGCACCAGGGGCTGTGCAAACCCCACTGCTGATGGCATCACCCGCCACGAGCTTCCAGCAGTGCCCGGAATGCAGAGCTGAGGAGGAATTGGTGTTTAGGAGCTGCTGCTCAGGGTTTGAAGGGAACCGGGACCAGTCGGTGAGGTGTGGCTGTACTGGAGGTTTGAATGTGACTGTGCCAAATCCCCCCAAAACCCCCCCAAAATTGCCCTGTGGTGTCAGAGGGGCTTTGGGGCTGCTCCCCCAGCACAACTTGACCCAACCATGGCCTCAGCCTTTCCCTGCTGTGCTGCTCCTAGGAGCTGTGCTCTGTACCTGTCAAGAGAATTACTTTTCAACGCAGCTTCGTGGCAGGCCACAGTTCCTTTGTGTGTGTGTTTGTCCCCAGATGCACAGCTCGGGCTCAACAGCATCTTTGTTCCAGGCAGTGATTTGCTCAGGGAGATTCCTCTCCTGATTTCTGCAGTTTGGTTTGAGTGGTCAGAGATTAAAAATGGTGTTTCAGCCGTAAACAAAGTGGGTCTGTTCTGGAGGGATGCTCACCTGGGCCCATCTTCATCTTTAAAAGTCAATTTATTGTAGTTTATTTCATCTGATGTCACTTGGAGCAAGTGGAGCAGCTGCAGGAGTATTTTGGTGGAAGATGGATCAGAAATCACTGCCCAAGTCCCACTTTGGGACCAAGCTCAGGCTCAGGGTATTAACCCTGATCTTTCAGCCCCAGCTCGGTGCTTTAACCAGGGCATGGTTGTTGTTGTGCCTGAGACAAAGAGAACTTTGTTTACCTGTGAAATTGCTCATTGTGATTTTTATGCTCAGTGGAGAGGAAGAACACGCCTGAAAATCAGCTGCTTGGCTGCCCTTGAGAGAAAATACATTCATGTTAAAAACAGCAAAGTAAATAACACGTCCCTGTTAAGTGCCTGATAGTTATACATATTACATCCCAGAGTAATTACGATTTAATTAGCACTCTGGCAGCAGTGCCAGGAGATGCAGTTACTGCTGAAGGGTCCTGTTCCTACTGAGGAATTCCTGCATTCCTGGAAGGGCCCTTCAGGGAGTGTGAGCAGCAGCAGGAGCCAAACCCCCAGAGCAGCAGAGACCCAAAACCTGCAGCGTTCCCACTGCTCCGGCCACAGGGAACGAGGTGCTCCCACCTGAGAGGCAGTGGGAGTGCCTTTAGGATTAGATTTGGGATTAGATGAACCCATGCAGTCTCGGCCACCCAAACTCTGGTCACCATCTGAGGAGAAATGTTTGGCCCCTTTTTTCTTTCCCTTTTCCTGCACTTTATTTTGTTGTCAGGTTGTAAGTGCCAAGTGTTAAAGAAGTCAGTGTTATTCCTCCTTGAGTATTTTTATATTCAATACAAACATCTATTTCCTTTCTATTCCACCTGATCTTTAGGGTTTGGCGTGGAGGGGTCGAAACGAGATGGTCTGCAAGGTTCCACCCCAAACCATTTTGGGATTCTCAGAAATAAAAGGCCACGACATCTTTGCCCTTCACAGAGGTGAAATTTCAGCATCCGCGTGCTGGCACCAGGGGTTTGAGGTGGTGCAAATTCAAATCCTTAAATCTGGGATTTACGATCAGACTTCATTGTCTCTCGAGGAGCTGGGGGCTGGTTTGGAGGTGCTGTGAGTGTTAAATCCCAGATCTGCTGAGGCCCCTCCCGCTCCGCTCCCAGCTGCCAATGAGCTGCATTTCAGTGGCTGCCAATTAGCACAAATGAGCTTTTAAACTACTTCTGGGGGGACTGGCAGGTAAGGAGAGCACACCCCTTTATTAACCACCCTCAGTGACCATCAATCACCTCAATCCAGCCTCAAGCACCTCCTCAGAGCTCCTTGGGGGCTGCAATCCCACGGGAATTCTCCATTAAACTGGCAGTGTTTGCCTATGCAAATCAGACCTATTTATTCCACGGCGGGGGATGCACAGCTCCCCAGGGCAAAGTCAGCCAGTGGCTTCAAAGTCCCCCAGAAGTAGTTTAAAAGCTCATTTGTGCTAATTGGCAGCCACTGAAATGCAGCTCATTGGCAGCTGGGAGCGGAGCGGGAGGGGCCTCAGCAGATCTGGGATTTAACACTCACAGCACCTCCAAACCAGCCCCCAGCTCCTCGAGAGACAATGAAGTCTGATCGTAAATCCCAGATTTAAGGATTTGAATTTGCACCACCTCAAACCCCTGGTGCCAGCACGCGGATGCTGAAATTTCACCTCTGTGAAGGGCAAAGATGNCCCCCCCCCCCACGCCAAACTCTAAAGATCAGGTGGAATAGAAAGGAAATAGATGTTTGTATTGAATATAAAAATACTCAAGGAGGAATACCAGTGATTTCTGGAGCAGCAGCTTTGCTGAGCAGGGCCCCACAGGTCGGGACACCTGGATTTCCTCACCTCCCAGCTCGGATTAGAATTTCAAATTGCTTGTTTTTGTCAGAGCTTTATCTCCTGTTGGTGACCACGTTTTAACTGATGAGACAGCAGCAAACATCCCTCTCCTGGTGGAGCCCAGGCTGGGGCTCAGCTCCTGGGGCTGCTCACAGGATGAGCTGGATCATTCCTGTGCAGGGAAAAGGGAACAGCTATTTCCAGATCTGCTCTGAGGGGCACAGCTTTAGGGGACCGGTCACAGAGGGAAAATAAAACCAGTTTAACCAGGTATGAGCCTTCCTGACTCCTCATCTCTGCTAATTTGGGTTCCCTTTGTGTCCTGCCTTGATCTGCAGTGGCTTTCCAGGCAGGGAAAGTGTTTTCCTTGCATCTTTTATGCATTTTTCAGTGGCTTCCAGTATGAGCCAGTGCACAAAGGAAAATCCTGCTCTGCTTTACCTCAGCTCCAAGCCTGAGACTCTGTGTGGCCTCTCCTGGGGGAGTGTCCCTAATAAATCACGGTGAGCGATCACAGTTATTCCCCCAGGTCTGCCTTGGTGGATAAATGGGCCCATTAAGGGTCAAACCCCGGCATGCAGAGGTTTGCAGATGTGCTGCAGGGGCTGTGGGAAGGAGCCTCAGTCCCCTGAGCTCTGGGGAGGCACCTGGACATGTCCCTGTGCGCCAGAGGGGCCCTGGGGTGTCCCTGAGTGCTTCCAGGAACAGTCCTGCAACCACCAGGAAATGGGCTCAGATGAGGAGCCCTGTTCCAAGTTCATCCCGAGGGACAATCCTGCCATTGCAGCCATTTCCTCTGTTTCTCAACAGCACCAAGTCCCATTTGAAGGAAATTGTCAAATTAACTTTGGCCAAGTTCAGGCAAAGCATTTAACTCCTTTGTGCCTCTGTCTCCTCCTCTGCCAGGTGAGTTTAACACCTCGATGCTCGTGACAAAAACCGTTTCTAAATCAGTGTAGTGCTTTCCCCACTGGAGCTGCTGAATTCACTGCTGATGCTGCTGATACTTGGCCGAGGTGGCTTCTCTGGGATTTGTACTCTGGGACTCAGAGTGCAGCCCCCAAATGCTGCCCCAGCTGTGACAGAGAGGACAGGAGCACCAGAGATGTGACCTGGGGTTATTTCCAGCGATGGAGAACAGCCCCAAACACCTCCTGCACGTTCTCCTGGCCCTGAGCAAGGCTCAGCCCAGCTCGTGGCTCTCAGCCTGGAAGGGTTCTCCAGGTTGGTGCCTTTAGAGAGGTCCCAGCAGGGGGGATGTGGGAGCTGGATGGGATTTGGCATGAGGACTCCTGCCGTGGGAATGGGATCAGCCCTGATGCTGGGGCTGGAGTTTCACTTCAGGTGACAAAACACAGAGAGCTGGGGACAACTGCTCCCTGCACATGAGCATTTTGGCAGCCTGGGAAACATCCGGGAATTCCTGCAGAAAGTGCCTGGGGCGTGAAGGAAGTGTCCAAGCACCCAGGGATCCTCAGTTCTGGGACATCCTTGGGTTTTTAGAACATACCAGGAAGGAAGTGCTTTAGGCAGTGGCTGAGGCAGCAGTTTTCATCCTGGAGGGGAAATTTTGCTGTTGAGTTTGGAGAAGGAAATCAAAACCAGCAGTGGTTCCCAGGCTGTGCCTGAGCAGGGGGCGGGCACCAGCTTTGGATGCTGCTGGGGTTGGCAGCAAGGCTGGGAAACAGCCAATCCTTGCTCAGAAGGTTGTTAACCACCAGTGCTTTTCTCCCCACATTGAGGGGTCTGGCACCCACGGCACTATCAGCAGTGAATTCAGCAGCTCCAGTGGGGAAAGCACTACACTGATTTAGAAACGGTTTTTGTCACGAGCATCGAGGTGTTAAACTCACCTGGCAGAGGAGGAGACAGAGGCACAAAGGAGTTAAATGCTTTGCCTGAAGTCCCAGAGCAGGCAGAGAACAGTGACAAAGTCAAATGTATGTTCAGCAAGGTCATAGGCATGAGTAGATGTAAGAGGGATTTTAAAAAATACAGTTTTCACAGCCTCCTTGCCATTCAGAGTTTAAGTGGTATTAATCTCCAGTAAATTCAGCGAAACCATTCAATCCAGCATCTCTTTTATGTGGTGTCTCTTATTTTTAATTTGTTCCACGGGTTCTGTGGTACTTAGCAGCAGCAGGGAAATAAACCCATTGGAAACAGACAATTAACCCAGGGCACTGGGGCAGGGACACTGGAATCATTCAAGGAACAGCTCTTGGAGATGCTGCTCTGGGGATGGGATTAAGGAAGGGATGCTGCTGGGGGCTGAAATGCCACTCCTTCATGGACATTTGATCACATTCCTGGGAAACACGTCCAGCTTTCTCCATCCCCTGGCAGTGAGGGGGCATTGGGAGCGTGGCTCTTCCCCACTCCTGCTCTGCACGGAGATGTCCCACAGTGGAGGCAGGGAATGTGTGATTCCCCCTTGGAGATGTGCTCTGTGTGACACTCGATTTTGGGCTTTTGCCATCAGGCTCCTGCCTGGGCAGTGCCAGCAGCTGCCTCCCCCGGCCAGCCTGGGCTCGGACACTCGGCCCTTCCTGCAGAAATCCATGGGCTGAGGTCACTTCCAAAGCAAACCCCGCTCCACGGAATGCATCCTGCCTGCCCGGGGTGTTTGAGGTTCAGAGAAGCTGGGATGGGGTAAGGAAGGGTTGGGGCGGGGTGGGGGCACCACGTGTTTGAGGTTGAGAGGAGCTGGGATGGAAGTGAGGAATCACGAAATCACAGAATGAACCAGGTTGGGAAAGAGCTTTGAGATCATCAAGTCCAACCTATGACCCAGCACCTCCTCATCACCTAAACCCTGGCACTGAGTGTCACCTCCAGGGACGGTGTCTCCACCCCCTCCCTGGGCAGATGATTCCAGTGCCTAAGGAAGGGATGGGATGAAGGCACCATGGGTTTGGGGTTGGGAGGAGCTGAGATGGAAATGAGGAAGGGTTGGAATGGAGGCACCATGGGTTTGGGGTTGGGAGAAGCTAGGATTGGGTAAGGAAGGATTGGGATGGAGGCACCATGTGTTTGGGATTGTGGCTGAGGAGCCTGTGGGGAGAAGGCTGAGAAGGCCAGGGCCAGGCAGGGGCGTTCTGCCTCATCCTCACCTTCTCTGTAGCCTCCTGGATGTGGCCCAGCCCTCTCTGAGGACAGGGAGGGGGATGGAGCTGAGGGGGACAATGGGCAGGTGGGGCAGGGCCAGCTTTGTCTCTGAATCTCTGGGCTGCTCTGCCTGACCCCATTCCCTGTGCAGGGACTTCTCTGGTCCCGGTGCAATCCCATTTCAGGGAATGGGCTCACTCCAGCTCCAGGCTCTGCCTGACCTCTCCCATCCCAGCCTCCAGGGACCCCAGGGGCCAGGTCAGGCTCTGCAGGGCAGTTCCCAAGGGAGCAGATGGTCCAGAAGCCAAGTGCCACTGCAAACCAGGTCTGCTGCTTTCCAGTGACTTCTTAATTCCTCCAGTTCCTCTTCTTCTCCCTTTCTCTGCCCCAGGCCCTGAGGGAGCAGAGCTTTGCTCCGTGTCTGTGCAGAAGGGTTGGCTGCAGGTGCCCTGAGCACAGAATGTCACCTGGGTGTGGTGGCAGCTCCAGGGTGGCCTGGGGACACTCAGCAGGGATGCTGCCCCTCAGCCCCCCCAGAACCGTCCTGCTGAGCTCAGACTGGGCCCAGTGTGGTGCTGCAGTGGCTGGACTGGTCAGGGAGCAGTCAGAGCTGGAGGCTCCATCCTGGCATCCCTGATTCCCAGGACACAGCTGGAGCGGAGGGTTTGGGTGGATTCTGCCTGGGGCAGGCTCTGTCTGTCCCTGTTTGATCAGCAGAGGGGTCAGTCCCTAATGCCACATCCTTGTATTTCATTTCCACACAAATATTCCCTTGTACAAACCAGTGTTTCTCATCCCCGACTTTAATATTTATTTATTTATTCCCAGAGCACAGAGGGGGCAGCACTGACAGTTGTTTCTTTTGCAAGCAGCTCCTTAATCTTGCCTCTGGCCAAGAGAAAATCCAGTGTTTTATCCCAGAGTGCCACTTGAAAATAAAGGTGGTGTTCTTCCCTTCCCTGCTGTCGTCAGGGAAATCATGGATAGGCCACTAATTAAAGCCAGGGGCTTTAATTTGATAATTTACCTGATATTTTCTACATATTGTGGGTTGGTTGAATTTCTGGAGCTCAGAGGCTCCCAGAGTTTCCTGCTGAGATGCTGGGTCCCACCAGTTTTGGAGGTGCAGAGAGGCAGCAGGAAAGGGAAACTCAATCTCAAAATGGAAATCTCAGAATGGAAATCTCAAAATGGAAAAGGAGATTGCTCCCATGAGCCCCCACCTGGAGCCCTGCCCAGTTCTGGTGTCCCCAGCGTGGGGAGGATGTGGAGCTGTTGGGGCAAGGCCAGAGGAGGCCACAAAGTTGATAAAGGGTCTGGAGCACCTCCCCTGTGGGGCCAGGCTGGGACAGCTGGGATTGCTCAGCCTGGAGAAGAGGAGGTTGTGTGGAGCCCTCAGAGCCCCTCCCAGGGTCTGGAGGGGCTCCAGGGAAGGCAGAGAGAGACCCTGCATCAGGAACTGGAGGGACAGGACAAGGGGAATGGGGGCAAACTGCCAGAGGGCAGGGATAGATGGGATGTTGGGAATAAATCCTTCCCCGTGAGGATGGGGAGGCCCTGGCAGAGGTTATTCCATGGATTCCCCATCCCTGGCAGTGTCCAAGGCCAGGTTGGATGGGGCTTGGAGCAGCCTGGGACAGTGGAAGGTGTCCCTGCCTGTGGCGGGGATGGAATGGGATGGGCTTTAAGGTCTTTCCAACCCAAACCCATTCCATGATTCCCTGATTCTACGATATGTGAATTCAGTGTGTTAAATTAGGAATGGCCGGGCTGGGAGAGGGACAAAGAACTTCCTTCTGGGTAGGTGAAGGACTGTCCCAGACGTCCCAAATGTGGGGCAGTGCCTTGTGGTGTGGAAGGCGAGCAGCTCCATGATCCAAGTTTATTATAACGAGCAGCAGTTTATCGGGAATTGGACACTCTGGAAGTTCTTCCAGTCCGTTCTCAGCCTCTTGCAGTAAATGGTAAAACCACTAATTATTTTTTTAATATCTTTTTTCTACATATTTTATAACCTGCTCTTTAGTGTAAAATTGGAAGTCAAATCCAATTGTGGGGGAAAATTAATTTCCTCGAACTGAAGGAGCAATCTCCTTGAGACTTTTTAATCATTAGATGATAACTGTGAGCTAAAGAAAGGAAGACCGTTAAAGTAACTTAATAGAGCAGGATAAACGTTTTTCCCTGTATCTTCTTCATCTTTATTTAGAGATCCATGAGGAGGATATTTCATAAAAGCTGCTCTTCTTCACCTTTCTTCACTTGTTCTATAGAGGAACCAACCAAAAGAATGGCAAGGAAGGATCACTGTGGAGTTCTGGATACAAACCCAAGAATTCTGCCCAACATCTCTGCTCTTCCTCCCTGCCAAATTCTGCTTTTCCTTTCTCATTAAAGAGAGAATAGCTATGGGGACAAATAAAAATGCATTCAGCTGAGCTGGGTGATTTTTAAAAACAAGCTCTGTTAATGCTTTTAATTAAGGGGCAGAGGAACAAGAGGCTTTATCAGCTCTTTGTCTGCAGGCCATTATTTTGCTGGGGATGAGCGATCCGTTATTGTCAGCGGCCACCTTTCTGAAGGATTTACCACCAAATCAAATGGTGTTTTTATTGAAATTGTTGAGCGCTGCTTGATTCCTCATTTATTTCATGTGGAGGCACTGTTACGGAGGAGAATGGAGCACTTAATTTGGATTGCTTGGGGGACCGGGAGCGGTGCCCTGGGAGCTTCCCGGTGTCCTGGGCTGGAACAGGACGTGCAGCAGAGTGGGGAAGAAGGAAACATGAAGGTGAAGTTGCTAAATCCCAGTGAAGCTGTTTCCAGGAGAATTTTGGGAAGGATTGGTGGCTCTGTGCTTTATGAAGTGAAGTCACGTTGTGAAGTCTCAGGAAGGAATTGTTCCCTGTGAGGGGGGGGAGGGGCTGGAATGGATTTCCCAGAGCAGCTGTGGCTGCCCCTGGATCCCTGGCAGTGCCCAAGGCCCGGCTGGACACTGGGGCTTGGAGCAGCCTGGGACAGGGGAAGGTGTCCCTGCCCATGGCAGGGGTGGCACTGGAGGGACTTTAAGGTCCTTCCCACCCAAACCATTCCATGATTTATAAATAACAGTGAGAGAAGCCCTCTCAGGGTGCAGCTCCTGTTCATGGCTCCTGAGCTGTTTCCAGCCCAGAAAACCTCATTTACCTGGTTGAGAGTTCCCAATGATCCACATTATTGGGTCCAAAATGCAGTTTCCTTTGTCTGAAACTTTCACCTGGATTCCTTTTCTGGCTTTTACCTCTCCTCTGAGTGCCTTTAACAGGTTTTGACTGGAGAAGTCAGAGGTTTCCACACCTATTCCCAGTGGAGGAGGTAAACTGGGTTGTTCGTACTCTGGATAAAACCAGAGCAATTTTCCCTTCTCTTAAATTCCAGGAGGTAATCTAGGATAATGGAACTATTAGATTTGGCATCTGTAAGGTGGTTATCATTTCAGAAGGAATTGTTTCTGTTAATGGCAGTTAACTTGCTACAAATAAAGCAAGAGAATTGAAATCTTAAGTACCAGAGTAGCAGCAAACCATGAAACATTATCCTGCTCCGTGGAAGGAAGGCTGAGCCAGCTGTCAGGGAAGAAATCTATTGGAAAACCCTCTGATGGATTCCAATTGGAGCTAATTTAACGTGGCAGCAGCACCCAGCTCTTCTGCTTTCTATTAGAAGTATTAAAATGTCTATAAATAATAATATTAAAGTGGGCAGAAGCTTTCATCCAAGGAACTCGTGGTTTTCACCAAGATGAGTTTGGCAGCTCTTGGTGGAGCTGAGCTGTGAAATCCTTGGAATTACTGAGCCCTGGCCTGCCCTGGGGACCCCAGGAGCTCCTCTGGCAGATTTGGGCACTGTGTGAGGTGTGGATGGAGAGCTGGAGCCTGGACCTTGCTGTCTGTGAACCAGGGCTGGGTGAGCTCAAGGCTGTTCTCCACCTCTGCAGGCCAAACCTGCTTAGCCTTGGACAGGGCTGGAATGGGCTTTGAGCCAGGATTTGGGAGTTGCTGTTAAAACACAGGACCCTGTTGCCCCGTTCCTACCTCTCCAGCTTCCCTCTGGAGAGCAGGCACTCCCAGGTGGTGTGGGGTTGCCATGGGCCATCCCATCTCCCTGCTTGAGCTCGGAGCTCAGGGTGGGCAGGGGATCCTGGAACTCCCAAAAAATCGAACTCTGGCAGGACCTCACTGTAAAATTCACTGGCACCTCCCTGCTGGACTCAGTGGATCCCCAGCTTTCTCCTTTACAGCGTGGATTCAAAGAGCAGCAGGCAAACGGGAGAATGCTTTTTATATTTCTGTTTTAGCACAGGGAATGTCCCGGGGCAGACTCTGCACTCACCATGGCAGCAGCAGCTGAGTGTCCCCGAGCAGCGCGAGCGGAACCGCTCAGGATCGTTCAGCGCTGGGCTCCGGGCAAAGTGTGGATTTAGGGACAGGGTCAGCAGTGTTAAACACTCCAAAAAATGCCCTGAAATGTGATCTCACAGTGTGTGGATCACAGCTGCATCCTCATCTCAGGGCAGCTGGAGCAGCTGGAGAGCTGGTCCAGGGGTTTGTAAGTAATGAGGGTCATTAGTAAACATGATGCCTGAAGTGGCTACCTGGAAACAGAGACTAGACAGGAGTAAGGGAATAAAGGTGGTATTTATTTAAAAAGCCTTCAAAGGTACACCCTGGGGAGCCCAGAGGCTGCTGCCAAAATGGACCCCAAGATGGATGACGAATCACGAGTCCTTCACACTTTTATAAGTTTGGTTCATTTGCATATCAGCATAAATTCGCCAATTAAAACTTTAGCTAATGATGTAATTTCTCCAAGCTTAACCCCCTTCTCAAGATGTTGGTTTACACATTTTGGGTCTGGGTGTCCTTGGAGAGCAAACCCAGAGAGGCTTTGTTATGTCTGTCTTAGCATGAGAGAGCAGCAGCAGCAGGCCATAAAACACTTCAGTTTCACACTAAGCAATACAGGATTTGAAAAAATATAAAAGCTAAAACCCAAGGCATCAAACACAGCCATCTATAACGTCCTTAAAATGGCACAGTTATGACAAATCAACCCCCGGCACTGTGTGTTTCGTCCCTCTTTGTGCTGTTCCATGGGTGCTCCCAGTTTTCTCTGGTATTTCCCTGCCCAGCCCCTGTTCCTGGCTGCTCCCACAGTGTGAGCTGAGAGCCCTGAGCTGCAGGGCACGAGGTGCAGGATGGATGGGACACCTTGATCCCTAACCCAGAGCCCCGCTGGTACTGGGGGAACTGGGAAATGACCCCACAGATGGTTCTGCAAACAATTCTTAAAGGATTTGCTGCTACAAATCTGCAGTGAGCTTGTTGCTGGCAGTGATGGCTCCTTTGTGATTCCCAATGGAAACCCTCTTTCCTGGAATACCCTAAAAAAAGTAGATTCCATCTTAAAATCTGCTCCTGGAAGTCAGAGGAAGGAAAGGGCATTATTGTATTTCCCTCATTTATGGGCAGAGGTTGTGCCGTTGCCCACAGACACCCCGAGGGATTTCCAGCAAAGCCACAGTCTGAGAGCTCCTCCATAATTTAACCCCGGGAAAACCCTTTCTCCAGTCTATACACACTGAAATGAGCTTGGGTTTTGGACAATTCATTGCAATGGTAACAATTTTGGACAATTTGATTGCAGTGGTAAAATCATGTCCGCAAAGGCACAGAGCTCACTCATTTCCACAAAGTCTTTGGGATAACCAGTGGTGGGAAGCACCTGAACCCAGCAGCACTGCAGAAATGATCCCATGGCCCAGTAAAGATTGGGAAACGTCCCTAACTGTGCATTCCCATGGTCTCTCCCGCTGCAGGACCCCGGCCATGATCGGCTGCTCGTTCGTGGTGAACAGGAAATTCTTCGGGGAGATCGGGCTGCTGGACCCCGGCATGGACGTGTACGGAGGGGAGAACATCGAGCTGGGCATCAAGGTTTGTGCCAAGAAAAATTTCAGCTTGCAGTATTTAAGGAACCCAAAGCTTTTACTGAGTTGGCCTGAACAGTTCCTGGAATCCTTCAGGGGAGCTGGGAGGTGATGAGATTCACAGCATTTTGATTTCACTTTAAGGGACAGAAATGACTTGGTCTTAGGGGTGAGTTTAATTTTTTTCCTTGGATTTTAATCTGTCTGACCCGATACAAAAAGCTGCTGAAATGAAAGGGCATTTCCAGCCTGGCTGTGCTGTCACACTGTTGCTGGAAGTTACAGGGATCTTAAATACCAGGAAAATCACACTGGGGTGAGCAGTGTTTGGGGTGCTGGGACTCCTGTGAGTGTCTCAGGAAGACAGAATTTAACACCTGCAAATAAAACGTGTCCACAAGCACAGAACCTGCTTTGAGCAGTGGAACTCGACAAGCCAGGATTTCAGAGCTGCCTCGGTGCCTCCACCCCGACACCATCCCTTGATTACTGTGTACAGTATTAGATCTGGCTTAGTGATTCGAGTGTTTACACACACTGAAGTGATTCATCAGTGATGAATTCCATGTTCAAGCAACCTGGGATGGCAGAGCCTGCAGAGATTCTCCCAGGCATGGTTTGGAGCGCGACACTCGTGCGTTAACGAGCTGAGAGGGGGAGGCTGGAGACTTCTAACTGGAAAATTGCATTGATTGTGCGGCTGTAAAAATGAAAAATCATTGTTCAGCTCTGAGATTTACCAGAGGGTATTTGCTTTGCTGGCAAGGCAGAGGAACCTTCAGAAATCTATTGTTGTTGGCTGTGGGGAGCAATAATCTCACTTAAACAAGGGAGTGGAAATTAAAGGTTCTAAACGTTCCACAGAGCTCCTCTCCTTGTGAAGTGATTACTGCTCCTCCTGCAGTGGGGCTGGAGAGATCCCTCTCCAAACCCTACTCCTCCTGTGGCTCTCCTGGTTTGTGTGGATTTGGGATTTTGGTCTCCTTGTGGAGCTGTTCTTCTCACAAGAATTCAGCTCATTTGCCTGGTTTGGGGGGACTTCGCTGAAGATTGGCTTCTTAACTGGAAAAATCAGATGGATGTCTCAGAGAAAGGGGTGAGCATTTGTCCTCTTCTTTTTCATGTGCTGGATTTTTTAGAAAGGCCAATAAACATCCTTTTGGAAAAAAAAAAATCCTTCCCTTCCCCAGGTGACCTTCCCAAGCTTGAGTTTCTAAGCCATACGTTTTCACACTCATGCTGTGTGTTCTGGTCAAGGTTTTTAAATTTTTGGTGGTTTTGAGAGCCAAAATACTTAGAAATCTGCCTTCTAAGACTACACAGAAAGTAGAGTTTTAAAGATTCTTGAGCTCCGGAAATCAATCTCTGTGCAAGTGTCTTCTTTAGTGAGCAAGATCTCATGGCACAGCAGTAAAGAAGGACTCTTTATTAATAAAATCCTCTTAAGGATCAGTGAATAGAAAATGATGAAGGCTTTTTGTGGGTGTTTTGCTGTTTTGGCTGATAACTGGCTGTCTGGAGTCCCAAAAGTAATTTGGGGGTTCCTTGGTTGTTTCAGTGATTCCTGGATGAAAATAAATGCAGGAAGTGTTTCTTTGCTTTTAGATGATGGAGCAAATTCCATCAGCACTCTGTGAATCCTGGGGCACTTTATAAAGGTTTTATGGATGTGATTGTCCCTCTCTGCTCTGCACTGGTACAGCCTCACCTCAGGTCCTGGGAGCAGTTCTGGCACCACAATATCTGAAAAGTCTAAAGCCAGAACTGCCCAAAGAACAAAAATGAAGCAATAAATCCATCAAGGCTACAAGAAAGACATGGAGAATGTGCAGTGTTTCAGGCAAAAGCACAAGCTAACCCTGTTATGGGAAATTCAACCAAGGAATCTGAAAACCGAAATGAAGTAAAGAATTGAGAGGGTTGGGCTGGACTAACCTGGAAGAGCCAAAGCCCTGTACAAGGGTCCTGTATTAGTAATGTGCTTCAGGGTGGGGGAATCCCCATCCCTGAGGGGTTGAACAGTGGGGATGTGGCACTTGGGGCATGGGGCACTGGTGGCCTTGGAAGTGCTGGGGACGGTTGAACTCAAAGATCTCAGAGGAATTTTCCAACCTGAAGAACTCCGTGATTCTGTAAGTGGTGTAAAATGAGCTGCACTGTGCCTCTTGTGCGGAAATCTGGGCCTTGTGTTTCTGCCAGCTGCTGAGTTCAGTGAGCAAAAGGAGAAAAGTCCTGCAGGAGCCTCTTAAAACCCCTCTAAAAACCCTTAAAAAAAGAGCCCTGTCAGTCCCATTGCCAGGCTGGCTCTGGGCTCTCTGCACTCTGGGATTCCACAATTCCATTGCTTGAGGCTCCCCTGCCCATCCTGGGGAGGCTCTGGGGTCTGTGGAGTCTGTGGGTGCTGTGGGATCTATGGGGTCTGTGGGGTCTGTGGGGTCTGTGAGGTCTGTGAGGTCTGTGAGGTCTGTGGGGTCTGTGAGGTCTGTGGGGTCTGTGGGTGCTGTGGGGTCTGTGAGTGCTGTGGGGTCTGTGAGGTCTATGGGGTCTGTGGGTGCTGTGGGGTCTGTGAGGTCTGTGGGTGCTGTGGGGTCTGTGAGTGCTGTGGGGTCTGTGAGTGCTGTGAGGTCTGTGAGGTCTGTGGGGTCTGTGGGTGCTGTGGGGTCTGTGAGGTCTGTGGGGTCTGTGAGTGCTGTGGGGTCTGTGAGGTCTGTGAGGTCTGTGGGTGCTGTGGGGTCTGTGAGTGCTGTGGGGTCTGTGGGTGCTGTGGGGTCTGTGGGTGCTGTGTCCCTGTCTCCTGGCCCAGCTCCACTCCTGCTCTCTCTGAACAAGCTTTGGGCCAGTTCTTTAACCCTTTCCTGTTCTGGAGTAGGTTCTGCTCTGATTTCCTGAACCTGGTGCCCAATTCTCATGGCTTGAACAGTGCTGCTGCTGCTGTGGGTCCCCAGCAGCTCACAAATTGCAACTGGGAATTCCGGCACAGAGACTTCGCTCCCCATCCCTGCTCCTTCTGCTGAAAAGTTTTCATTTCTCTCAGAGCTGTTTGTGGTTTTCAGTGGGTGTGACCAAGGGAGGAGGCAGCCTGTGCTCTGTGCTCGTGCTCTGCAGGGAGCATCCGTGTTTTTCCGTGGTTAGTCACAGACATTCCCTGAAAATGCTCCATAAAATTGTGTGCATCTACTGGAATAAAGATGCCAAAGTCTGTGTCGTGGCTGCTGCCACAATTTCAAACTCTGGGATGGGCTGCAAGGTTGTTTTCAGAGCATTTTGTGCTTGTGTCATGCATTGCTAATTAAAGTTATTTGAGTTGTCTTTTGGAGATTAATTTAATCAATAGGGATATTATTACTACTTTGATGGTATCATTTGTACAAATTGTCACTTGAAGAAAGCAATTAACTGAGAATGCTTATTAGCTGATCCATCCCACACCTCCCACGGCAGCAGCAATCGATTACTGGATTCATTAAGTCAAGCACAATTCAGGATCCCTTGGAGGTTTAACGACTGCCTTGAGCTGCTTTTACTGCTGCTGTTAAATGGGCTCAGGGTCGGGGTGGATCTTTGGAAGCATCTTCAGAAGAAAAGCGTGGTATCTCCTCTTTATATCCCAGGCTTTTTTCCCCCCAAATTTGTCCTCTAGATCCAACAGGGCAGATCTCTGGTGCTGCCAAGCCAGGGGATTTATGTGCACAGAGCACATGGAGTGGCATTCCCATGGCATAGGAATCATGGAATAATGGAATGGTTGGGTTGGAAGGGATGTTAGAACCCGTCTCATCCCCCCCCTGCCATGGGCAGGGACCCCTCCCACTGTCCCAGGCTGCTCCAAGCCCTGTCCAGCCTGGCCTTGGGCACTGCCAGGGATCCAGGGGCAGCCACAGCTGCTCTGGGCACCCTGTGCCAGGGCCTCCCCACCCTCCCAGGGAACAATTCCTTCCCAATATCCCATCCATCCCTGCCCTCTGGCAGTGGGAAGCCATTCCCTGTGTCCTGTCCCTCCAGCCCTTGTCCCCAGTCTCTCTCCATCTTTCCTGTGGCTCCTTCAGGTCCTGTAAAGCCCTAGTGAGGTCACCCCAAAGCTCCTCTTCTCCAGGCTGGACAATCCCAGCTCTCCCAGCCTTTCCCGAGTGCTCCATGTGGAGCTCTGGAAACAAAGGGGTACAACAAGTTGTTGTTAGAGGGGGTTTTGGCAATCAGAGCCTCCTCCTGCAGCTGTTCAGGACAAAAGTGACCCCCTGCCCTGGCAGGGACGTCAATCCTCCCAGGAGTACCCCGGCTCTGTCCTCTCAGTTCCAGAAACCCTCAAAAGAGATTTAGTGGCATTTTAATGGGACAGATCTCCAGCCATGAAGGAGCCTGTTTTGTTGTTATCAGTACGATAATTCACATGCTGAAATATTGAGAGGGTCAGGCAAAAGAACAAAAGCAAAGCTGTCAGAAAGGTGTGTTTAGATTCCACATGGGAGCCTGACTCTCCACATCCAGAGAATCAAGTTCCTCTCCTCCTGCATGCATTGTCCGTGAAATTCTGTTGTATCTTTCTGTGAAGAACCAAACAGTGAGGGTGTTCAGAACAAGCAGCTCTTTCAGCATCTGTGGGGCCTGAGGTGAGGGCTGGGCAGCCCACGGGAGCAGAGGATTCCTGCGGGTAGGAGCAGAGCTGCCAGCTGGGAGAAAGAGAATTTGATTTTTTTTGTCCTCTGTTTCTATAAAAATAAATACACTACAAGCACAGACTGGCCTTGCCAGCCTGACTGGGAACCCAGGCTCCATGAGGCTTTATGTGGAATTGCCATGGAGAGTGGTGGGTGGGAGTGTAATGGGGGCACACAGATCCCATTGTGGGATGGAGGTCGGGCTGGGTTTGGGCTTGCAAGGAACTTATATCTAAAAAATAGTGAGTGCCTGTCACCAAAATGGAAAAAAACATCCCTGGTTAGGGGGGAATTTATTTTTATAATGTCACCTTTTGCCTCTGCCACGTGTCCATGGAAATGGGGTTTGCTGGGATTTCGATCATCCTCCAACGTCTCTGTCTCCCTCTCAGTGCTTCTGATTAGTGAATTTAAGTCTGGGAGCAGGCAGAGGGAGCTGACACAGCCTGCACCCAAAATCCCTGTCCATCAGTGCCTGGTGTGAATTCCAGCATTCCCAGAGACTTTCACCTCTCCTGGCACGCCGAGGGATGTGGGATGTGGAGCGTGGTGGGACCTGGGAGTCTGGGATGATGCATTTCTTGGAAAAGGCTGTAATTCATTCATGAGGCTTTGTTAGGCTTTGAGAGTTCACAGGAGGCAGGGATGAATCCAGGTTCTTGTGGGCTTTTTTCCCCACCTCGCTCTGAGGAGACTGAAGTAGTCATGGAATTCCAGGTGCTGCAGGGAAGGGCTTCTCTGGGAAGTGTGGGAACAAATCAGCTCCGGTTCCTGAGGGCTGGGCGTGGAGGAGCACAGACAGAATTTGCTGCAGGTGCCTCCCAGCTCTGCTCTGTGGTTGGCTGCAGGAGGTGAGGGCACCCCTGGATGCAGGGAGGGAGGGAACCTGCCCTGGGCCAGCTGAAGGCATCGGGGTAGAATTCCCAGGGATTCCATTCTCTGGGGCCTGTGTACTGGTCAAACATCCACTCTTTGGACATCCCTGAGGAGCTGTGATCTTCCCAAAAGTGATCAGATGGAGATGAGGCAGAGCCAGTGGAGGGGATGCTCAAGGGGGCTGTTGGCAGGAGGGGAATCCCAGAATCATGGAATGGGTTGGGTTGGAAGGGACCTCAAGGATCATCTCATCCCACCCCTGCCATGGGCAGGGACACCTTCCACTGTCCCAGGCTGCTCCAAGCCCCAGTGTCCAGCCTGGCCTTGGGCACTGCCAGGGATCCAGGGGCAGCCACAGCTGCTCTGGGAATTCCATCTCAAACCCTCCCCACCCTCCCAGGGAACAATTCCTTCCCAATATCCCATCCATCCCTGCCCTCTGGCAGTGGGAAGCCATTCCCTGTGTCCTGTCCCTCCATCCCTTGTCCCCAGTCCCTCTCCAGTTCTCCTGGAGCCCCTTTAGGCCCTGGGAAGGGGCTCTGAGCTCTCCCTGGAGCCTTCTCCTCTCCAGGTGAGCACCCCCAGCTCTCCTAGCCTGGCTCCAGAGAGGCTCCAGCCCTTGGAGCATCCTCATGGCTTCCTTTGGACTTGCTCCGTGCCCTTCCTGTGCTGGGACCCCAGAGCTGGACTCCCTCCAGCAGGGAATGAAGCTCTGTGCTCACCTATCAGGGAAAGAAATGCTGGAGTTACAGCAAGATGTAGAAAAAGTGACAGGGGAACCACTAAAACCTGGAGAAATTTTATTTATCAGCCGTGGGAGTCACAGCTGGCCCGGCCTGATCTGTGAGTTGAAGCTCTGTGGGGATGGATCAACTCTCCCTCCTCCATCTCCAGGCACAAGGAGCATGGAGCAGCTACCCCAGACCTGCTGATGCCTTGCCAGGACCTTGGAGACTCCTGTGGTTCAGCAAACATCAAAAAAACCCATCAAAAGAGGTTGAAACAATCAAACAAATAAACCCCACAACCCAAGCCTGCCAATGATATAAGCTCAAGACCAGTATTTTATAAGTATTTTATCTGTCAGACACCAAAATCCACTTAGAAACTGGGGCTTAAGGATGTTTCCAAATAAAAATCAAGTTAATTTGGAGTAAAATCAGAGTCAGGGTAGGACTGACCTTGGAAAAGCTCTTAGAAACACTGATACACCAGGAATACACAACTTCCATCTGTTTATTTGTACCTGGACCCCCGTTAGAGGAGATTTTGCTCTTCAGAGTGATTGTGGCATGGTTGGAAGAAATATTTCCACCCCTGAACAATATCCAATCACTGCCTGCATTTATTTTAAGAGCAGGAATCAGCACAAGTGTGAGTTCAGCTCCGAGGTCTGGCATTTGAGCTGTCAGCTCAGGATTTACGGTGGGTGCTCGAGGGTGCTTTAGCTGAAGCTTTGCTCTCGTTTCCTAAACTGGTAAAATGCTTTTCATCCCAGCCTCCTCCATGGAGATGGAGCCGTGCTTGGATTGTTTCTGATCAGGAGGAGCTGGGGGTTGTGGCTGTCCCTCCTCGGGGAGGGGATGGCAGGAGGCTCCCGGCTCGCTTCCCTCCTGATAGCAAAGGATTTGTCACCCCTGTTATCTGCTGGCAGATGGGACAGGTAGAGGAGGGAGAAAGGACTGATATTTTCACCCCAGCTGATTCTCCTGTTGTCCCTGACGAGTTGATTTTCATGCTGGGAAGACACTGATCATCTTTGCAGGGAAATGTGATGGCTCTGCCCGTGCAATAACCATGTGAGAGTCACTGGCGGGTGAAGAAATCCATTTCAGGACTCAGCCATGCCTCGTTGTCACTTGAAACTCTGGCAGGTGTCAGCTTTTTACTCATTTTCATGGGATTGGTGCCTGTGGCAGGCAGTGGTTGGGATTTGTCAGGGGTTGGTGGATTTGGCAGGGTTTGATTTGTCTGTGCCCTTCACCA
Source organism: Falcunculus frontatus (assembly GCA_013398115.1). Classification (NCBI taxonomy): domain Eukaryota; kingdom Metazoa; phylum Chordata; class Aves; order Passeriformes; genus Falcunculus; species Falcunculus frontatus. The sequence goes on from VZRV01003809.1 coordinate 157,159, forward strand.
GGAGGTTTCACAAAATGGTGCTGAAACCCTGAGGGAGCTCCTACCGTGCTCAGCTGTGCTCTGCCTCTGCTCCTCCTGCTCAGCAGAGCTCCTTCAGGTTGCTCTTTCCACTGAATTTTGGTGGGGTTTGAATTTCCCCTGCTGTAGGATTTGGCTTTCACGGACTCTGCCCACTGAGGTTGCTCCTCCAGCAGGTGCTCCCACCCTGCCCACGCCCAGGCTGGGGACACCAAAACACCTCCAGTGTCCCCAGGACAGTTGGTTTTTGGTTTTTTTGTGTTTCTTGGGTGTGACTTCCATCCCTTTAACTTCTCCTGGGCTTCCAGCTCTCCATCGTCTGTGGGGAAGGAGGTGGCAAAGGAGGCACTGAGTCTGCATTTTCCCCCTCTCACTGAGTGCCACGTCCAGGCTTTCCTCGGACGCCTCCAGGGATGGGAACCAAACCTCCCTGGGCAGTTCCAGTGCCTGACAGCCCTTTCCAGGAAGAAATTCCCGCTGATGTCCAAGCTGAGCCTCCCCTGGTGCAGCTTGAGGCCACGTCCCTTGTTCCGTGGGAGCCGAGGCTCCCTGGCAGTGCTAGGTGGGATGAATCCCTCCCTCCGCATCCCCAGGGATCCCTCAGTGCTGCCCCATCGGGGACCTCAGGGACCTCCCTGCAGCAGGAGCTGGCACAGGGGGTGCCAGCAGGGAAATAAATCATTTGAATTCCATCTCACCCAGCATCCTGCAAGGCACTCTGCTTCCCTTCTTTATCATCCCCCTGGGCCCCAGGCCAGCCCTTGCTGTCCCCACTGCCTGGGCCATGGCCCCATTTGCCGCCCTGGGATCTCCTTACTGCGGGGATGATGCATGAGCTGGAGCAGCCCTGGCTGTCTGAGTGCCCCGAGGCTGCGATTTGGTCAGGAATTGCTGAGCTGCAGCAAAGTTAGGCCCTCTGGAAGCTGTTTTATAGCAGCTTTCCCTGGAGGACAAGTGTCCTCCAAAGCATTCCTGGGTGCCTGGAACAAGCACTGAAATCTGCCCTCACTCCTCCCTGTGCAAGGTGAGCATCAGCACATTTGCTCTGTGCGTGTGCTGCGGTGTCTGGGATATAAATTACCCCATAAACCACAAAAACCAGGCTTGTCTCTCTCTAAAACCCAACTCCCAGCAAAACCAAACTTTGTCTTCTGACAAAAAAACACTCTTGGGAAATGCCGAGGAAAATGTGACATGGAGCTACTCACCAAGAAATGAGGCTCATAATGAACTGAAGTGAGGAATGAGGGGTTTTTTCATCCCATTATACTCCTAAAGCCTTTGGAAAGCTCCCTGCCTGTCATGACTGCAAAGCAAAGGGATTTTTTTGTCTTTTTATCTCTCCTTCCTTCCAAGCAGACTCACTTGTGATGCACCTGCTGGGGCTGTGGGACACACAAGTCCCTTCCCACCTCTGCCAGAGCCACAAAGTTGATTTTATCCCTCTTCTGGTGTCTGGTGACTCAGGCAGGGCAGGAGCAGCCCTGGCTCACTGAGTGTTGGCTTTTTCCAGGGATAAGACTCTCTCTTCATTGACTCCAGATCTCTCCTAAGCTCGAGGATTATTCCTGGTAAGATGTTATCAGTGCTGTTCCACTCCTGTGATTTTCAACCCAAAAGCTTGGAGTTAAAAATTCCCAAGCAGCTCTTGGTGTGTTTGGGGTCTCTGTGAGGCTTTGCTGTCATCCTCTCTCAAGGACTTTGAGGTCAAACCTGTTGATTTTTACAAACAACCCCCTGTTTTCCTTGCTGCAGTCAAGGCTCTCAGAGCTGGTTAAGCTGCATTTCCTTCTCATCTGAACTCGCCCTGGACAGGGAGTGCAGCTGGAAGGCAGCTGACAGCCCGATGGGCTGGCAAGGAACAGACTGACAGCATTTCCCTGCCCACATGCATCCCAGCCCTGCAGAGTCAGCAGGAAATTACAGTGACAATAACAGTGTTTGTGCCCAGATACTGCCCCAGCCCTGGAGCGAGGCAGCTACACCCCAAATTCAGGGAGGCCTTTCTGCCTCCTCCAACCACCCCATGTGGCTGCAGGACCCAGCATCTCCTCCTGGATCCCCCTTGGACACCCAAATCCTTGTTTCTGGGGTGGTTTAGAGCCCTGTGTTTGCTGTCAGCCCAGGGCCAAGCAGGATGGATCGTGCAATTCCCAGCCCCCAGCGCTCCCCAAAGCCAGCCCCGTGTTTGTGTTCAGTCCCTGCTCCTACCCTGTGCCCGGAGTGCAGAGCAGGGCTTTAACTCTGGCTGCACGACCCTGCCCGGCTCCGAGGCTTTGGAAAAGGCTCTGGAAGATCCCTGTTGGATCGTGCCGTGTCCAGCCCGGGGCTCGCTCTGATCCGGGCAAATCCTTGAGCTTGCTGGGCCTGGTTTGCCGTGTCCGGGTGGATTCTGTGTGCCTGAAGCTCAGTTGGGGTAGGAACTGCAGCACCTCCTGTGTATTGGGAAGGTGTTGGCATCCTTGGGCTCTGCCAGGATCCGTGGCAGTGCTCAGGGGCAGCAGCTCTTTGGTCCTTTCAGATTCCTTGGCTCCGTTCTCCCACAGCTTTCCCAGACCTGAGGGACTGCTTCAGTGCAACAAGGAGGAGAAAATTCCCAGCCAAATTCACTGGGAACTCATCCTTTAATTTCTCCAGCCATCCTGGAAAATCTCCCCTCTCCTTCCATGAGCAGCAGGAGCCTGGCACTGAGCGTGTGTCCCTCGATGTGACACCACTGAGCCTTGCCCTGAGCATCCCAGAGATACCAGTGGGAACAACTGGACAGGATTCACGTTTCCCTGTGCATTTATCCTTGTCTGGAGTGTCCTTGTGGTCCCCACAGAGCTCTGTGGGCTTGTTCCAAGCAGCATTCCCAGTTGGAGCTCCCTGGGAATTCCCTCACAGCGGTGAACTTTCTGCCTGCTCTGAGGTGATTCATTATTCCCAGCCAGGCTGTTGGCTCAGAGGTGATCTGATGGCTCTGATGCACCTCTGCCTAAGACCTGAGAGGTGTTTAACCTCTTCTATCCCTCTCCTGACTCCAGGGTTTCCTCAGGAGCCCCTCAGCAGGGAAGATGCTGCTGCTTGACCTCCTCGACAGCCTCCTCCTGCTGGAGCTCACCCCCAGCCCTATCCTGCCTCAAATTCCATAAGGATTCAGTGGTTCACTCAAACTTCCTTGGCTCTGCCTAAAAACTCAGCCACTAAGGCATGGGATGCCATGGAACTGAAGGATCTGTTGGGGTTTTTCTGCTCTAGGATTGGAGCAGCATTTCTTGTCTCTGCCTGAGCTGGGTGGAAGCTGCTGGTGCAGGAAGCAGGTCAGAAAATGAAATTGAATTGCACCTCTGACTGCCCAGGCTGGGATCCAGCAGAGCACTTAGCTCCCAGGCACCTGGGCAGCCCTTTTCATTTTGGTGGCACTATTTCACCTGCTTAAGTGAAGTTCTGGATTGAGGCCTCTGGAGCTGAACCTGAGCCATAAGGGTTAATATTCCCAGAATTAAGTTTTTCCCTGGAAGAAGGTCTTGTTGCTCAGCCCTGCCCCTCCAAACAGTGCTTCCATTTTATGAGCTAATTAACTCATCTGGCTTTAAAATACAAGTACATCCTTCTTGGCTTTTGTCATGTGTCACCACCTTCCAGGGAGTTATTATGTCTTATTTACACAGGAAACACAGAAGGAGGGAAGTGAACCTGTTCAGTGCTGAAATTTATACCCGGAGCCTCCGTACCAAAGCCATTATTTCATATTCATCTGCAGACACAAAATATGTGTTAATTAACCAAAGTGCTGCTAGTGGGCATATGCAAATGAAGTGGCATCAATCAGGCCAGGATCACCTGGTTGGTTTTTTTTTTGAGTTTTTCCTTTATTAAGAAATACAGCTTTGTGCTGACTCCTTAATATCAGATCTGTGCCTTGAAGCTCAGCCTGCAGAGAGCCTCAGAATCTCCCAGCGCTGCAGAACCCACTGCAAAGGATGCAGCTGATAATGAAGAGTTCCTGTGTAATCCCAGGGAGGAGAGAACTGTCTGGATCTGCCTCAGGCACAAAGAACCCCAGTTTGTTTTTGTAGGAGGTGTTTCATTCTGTCAAAGCAGCAGAGTTAAACTGAGAGAGACAATCAGGCATAAATTCACATTTGGACTAAATATATCTAACTTCAGGTGGAAAATGAGCGTTCTGAGTCTGCAGCTCTGCTTTTTCAAGGTACAGAGTGACAGCAGGACCCACAGGAGCTGCCCTGGAGGTGTGACATGTGCTCAGAGGGGGATCCTTGGGGGTGTGTCCCTTCCCTGCTCCCTGGGTGCCACTACCAGGGCCACTGGGGATGCTCCCGGCACCTCAGCTCTGAAACTCCTCAGCTCTTTGCCCAGCACTCTGCACACCCCTGTCCTGCACATCTGCCAGGCCATGGCAGGGTATTCCTGTCTGCAGGAGGAGCTTTGGCAATGGGCAGGCTCAGGGCTGACCTGCCTCCAGCACCTCCTTTATCTGCTTGCATCTCTGGCATCATTCAAGCATGGGTCGTGCTAAGGGCAGAGCAGGGTTTTCAGAATTGCTTGGTGGGATGCATTTTGTTTCCTTCCCAAAGGAAATATTGGCTATTACTGATGAGCCAGGACGGGGGGAAGGGGCTGAAGATGTTTTAATGTTTAAGAAGAGCTGGTGTTAACATTGCTGGCAAAGACATTGTGAATGGCAAAGAAACTTCTTGCTCTCTGGTCTTTTCCATCCATGGAAGTTGATCCCCCCACCAAAGGGACACAGCTGTTGATTTTCACCTTTCAGGTGGCCCAGGAAGGTTCCCAGTGTGAACCCCAGCTGCTCTGGACTCCTCCTGTGCCTGCCCATTTTGTCCCCGGAGCTCTGGATGGGGGGAATTGATCCAAATCCCGGGGTTGAACCATCCCTCTGTGATTTTCTGTGCTGTCAGGACACATTTCCCTCTTTCCAGTCCCCTCCAACCAGTGTGAGCTCCAGGAGTGAACCCAAACCCACACCTGGGGCTCAGCTGTCACCCCTCATTTGGTTGGATTTGGTCAACTCTGCTGCTGTAGAGCTGCAAACAAACACAAAGTTTGCATCTGGAAGTTCAATGCTTCTCCTCTCCTTCCTGGGATTTTGGGTTTAGATCCATCTAAATGTACAGAATTACATCTGGTTTCTATTCAGCAGTTTGGCTTTGGCCATTCTGAAACTCTGTGTGGGTCTGCAACAAGCTTGTGTTCCTTGCTGGATTATTCCAGGTTCAGGAACCTGGCCTTTGGCTGTGAACGTTAAACCCCAGCATTCCTGTGGCTTTGGCTTGTGCTCAGCCAGTTCCAGATCTTGTAACCTCTCACCAGCCTGGTGAACTCAGATTTTGGCAGGAATTGTTTCCTCCTTACCTGTGCTTGCTGCAGAGGGTGCTCTGAGGTGGGGAGGCGCAGGAGGTGGCCCAGGCTGTGGCCCAGGGGTTGCTGCTTTCATGGCCAGCACAGATGTCTTCATCCCACACTTGAGAAAAGCAGAGCTGGAAGAAAACTGCACTTTCTTGATGTTCCCAGCAGCTCCTGCCCTGAGCTGCCCTCACAAAGCCCCTGTCCCCCCAGGCTCCTCCAGCCACAGCCCCGTCCCCAAGCAAGGGGCAGAGTGTGGCTGTGGCACCTGGCCACCCAAAATGACCAGCTGGCTGACCAGCCACATTCCCCACACCAACGTCCCTCCAAGCTCGAGCTACCCACGGGATCCAAGGGCTGCAACCACATTTCCAGTCCAGTTTCATCACAGCCACCAAGTCCCTGGGAGTTTTCTTGGGTTCCTGCTGCCTGCACAGGGAGGAGCTGCTGCCCAGCACTGGGGACCTTGACACTCCACCGTCCCTGGTGCTGCTCCACTGCCCCCTCATCCCACACCGTCCCATCAGAGCAGGGGGATCACTTTTCCATGGCTTTGCTTTGCTAAAGGCTCTTCCAGCCCCCTCACTGACCCCATCTGCTGCACCTGGGCTGCGCCTCCTGGCCAGGAGTTTGTCTGCTTTGCTGCCTGGAGCTGCCTCTCCACTGCTTCTAAGGCCATGGAGCAAAAGCTTCCAAATGAGGCTTACAAAGGGTTCAGGAAGCAGACCCAGATCCCAATGGCTCGGGCTGTGCGGATGGCAGGAGCAGCAGGAGCAGCAGACAGACCCTCTCCAGCAGGGCACCTCACTGGTAATTTTTGCTGACAGCCCAAAATCAGCCAAGTGAACCATTTTAAAAGCCCTTCAGAACTGTTCGTTCCCATCATTTGCTGCTTCTGTCAGGCACACAGAAGTGTGTCTTGTCATGTCTTTTGTCTCATTTTTACAAGAGTTCTGTTGTCTATTTAGATTAAATTACAGGAGCAAACAGTTGTTCAGGGATTAGCACTGGTGTGATCGAGGAGCGTTCAGGAGCAGGATTGGGGTGGTTACCTCAGGTGGAACTGTCAGGAAATGGATTTTTTCCTGCTGTATAAGCCCAGATGTGGCAGCCGAAGCTGCATCCAGAGCGGATGGATCCCCAGGGGAAGGACCAGCCTGTGGAGGGGGTGTCTGGTGACCCCAGCAGAGGTGAGGGACTGGGGCCAGGTTTGGATTCAGCTGTTTTGGGGTGTCTGGGAGCAGCTCCTGCTGCTCTGGTGGGTGCTGGGTTTGAGGAGCTGGTGCCAGGGGAGGTGTCCCCAGCTGGGGCACAGGAGCCCCCTGCCCTGGAGAGGTGAGGATCCTGCTGAGAACCACCTGGGCAAGACCCAGCTCCCTCAGGAGGAAAAAGCCTCTGACCAAAGGGGCAGGAGGTGTGGGATTTGTGTCATCCCTGCCCCCAAAACCCTCTGGTGGAGATTTGCACCCCAGGCCAGGGAGCCTGGCCCTGTGTCCTGCTTCAAAGTGCCTCTTCCTTCTGAAATCTCTGTTATATTTAAATTTATAACCATTTACAGCAGCTGTATTTTTATTTTTTGGGAGGGACACGTAGACACTGAATCCTCTTCCCCTGTTCCCACACCTTTACGTCCAATAAAATTGAGAAGTATCTTCCCAAAATTGAGCAGCCAGGGGAGTGTGAGCCTGGGCTGCCTGATTTCATTTGCTCCAGGGGTAGCACTCGCTGTGTTTAATGGATTTGCTTGGCTTTCTGGGACACATTTGAAGGGGAAAATGTGTTTATTGGCATCAAATTTAGAAGACCTGTAACATTTAAGAGGGAGATATGTTTGAAAATTTGATATGAAATGGGGAATTGTCAGTTTTGCTGTCTTTGCAGAAGTTCTGGCAGCTTTACTGACCACGTTTCTGTGGTGCAGATAGAATCTGAGCCCTAAAAAACTGAATGCATAATAAAATACCTATGGCATGCCATCATTTCTGGTTATGTTACTGTAACTGGTGTGTATATCTAAAGGCAATCATCGCTATGGAGGAGGGAGGAAAACACAGAGAGAGCTTTAAATTTCATTAGACATTGAAACATCTGAAGGAGAAACTCTAATGGTTATATATAATAAACCTCTTTTTTTATCTTCCCATAAAATTGTATTTCTTTTCCTTTTTCCCCTCAAGTCGATCTGCCTTGCAGTGTGCAGGGTTCTGAAATAAACCGATGATTAACTAAACAACAGGAATTCATAAACCTCCTTATTTTATAGCAGCGTTTAAGGTAGTGCACAGTGCGTGCTCCCCGAGCTGATCTACGCCTTCAGGTCCATTATTGAACTGCAGATAAATGAGGAGCTACAGCTGGTGGAGGTTATGCTCAGGCAGTTCTCACCCTGCTGGTGTAAATCCAGGGCTTTATGGAAGGAGAAGAGCAATATTCTTTACAGGTACAAGGAAACGTGACCCACGGCTGGAGATCTCAGGGGATGATGTTGCTCCTGCTGAGCTTTTCTCAGCATATCTTCAGGAAGTGCAAAGAAGATTCCTTTTCCTGGGTTTCCATATTTGCATTCCGGTTAAGAGCAAGTCCTGGGGCTGCTTTCCTTACTGGAAAGCATCACTGGGAGGGAGAGAGGAGAGCTGTGCTCGACTGTTGTCAGGGAGAGCATTCAGCTCCTGGCAAATAATGGAAATAGAACAGAGTGAAGAGTATCTGATGGTGGCAGCTGAAAGGCACGAAAAGCATTGTACAGATGCTCCTGGTGGTCACTTGGAAGGGCTGTGGCTCTCAGAGTTGAGCAGGTTTCTCTGTTAGCATTGCTCCCGAGGTGTTTGGTCCCTCGGAGGTGGAAGTGTTGTGATGGTTGAGCCACATTTGATGCAGGGTCCTGCAAACCCCACAGATTTCCCTGCCCGTGTCTCTCCCGTGCCTTGTGAAACTCTCTCCTCTCCTCTGCGTGGAGATGTCACCAGGGCAGCTCCTGCAAACAGCACCTCTGAGTCAGTGACAGCAAAGCCACGGGGATTTAGCAGGAAAGGAGCTGAGAACAAACTGCTCTGGCTGCCCACACCCTGCCTGCCCCAGGACTGCAGGCTCAGAGGTGATTCTGGGGTGGAAATGGTTCAGAGGAGGTGATGGAGGGCACAGAAGGGCTCCTTCATGGGGGAGTGCTCAGCAGAGAGTCTGGAGCCTGGAGGGAGGAGGAGGATGTGGGAAAGCTCTAAATCAGAAGTGACAGGGCAAGCAAAGAGAGGCTTTTCCCTGGAGCACAGGGGGGTTTGGAAACACCGAAGGTGCTGCTTTACTCTGTGTGTGGGTACTTGGCTGCTGCTAAAAGTTCACTTGTTCAACAAATTCCTGCGTTAATTCCTGGATGAAAAGCCCACTGAGGGCTATTAAATGTAGAGAAGGTTGTCTCTGGCTCTAAATGTCACCCTCATCTCTGCCCAAGGCTGAAGTGAGCTCTGGGGTGGCAGAACTGCACGTTCCTCCTCTTCACCAGGCACCAGCTGCTAGCTACATCCAGCTCCACTTCCCAGTAAATAACCTGGGCTTGGGTCTGGCTGAAGGCAAAGAGAGGACTCTGGGATTTTGCCTCTGCTCAGTCTCTTCCAGCCCTGTTTCCCCCTCATTTTGCTCTCCACATGGCAGTGGGGCCCCCTCAGATGTGCTGCTTGTGGCCGTGCAGTGCTCTGGGCTTCTTATTGAAGGGTCTCCTCTTCCAAACCTCATGGAAAAATCCTGGACAATTCCTGTGCTTTATAAGAAGGAAGAGTTGGACACGGAGTGATTCCTCCTGCTGAAGTCTCACTCCTGCTCTGGGAGTTTGGATAAGGGCCTGAGGGTGGCTCCAGCACTGGGGATGACGAGAGATGGATCCCAGTCCATGTTTCCCCTGTGCCTTTGTGGCCTCACTCCACAGCTCCTGTGTGTTTGCAGGACAACTCTGGCGAGGCCAGAGAGCACAGGAGATGCACACAAGTTTACAGCAAGTGATTTCTGAGTTGTTTGTGCTCCCTGCCGCCAGCTAAATCCTCAGACGGAGGGAAGTGCTTGGCAGTGGGAAGGATTTCTTCTGACAGAGCAAATCAGCTCAAAATCTCCTTGCAGGAGAGGTTAAGCACAGCAGCCCCAGATCTGTCAAAACTACGCTCATTTCATCATCAAGGCAGACAGTGTTCTCTCTTCTGCAGTGAGGAGTGTGCTGTTTGTTAACCCTTTACCCCCTTCCCTTCTCAGCCTCTGCCCTTTAATCACCTGTTAATCAGATTAGTGGGCCTGACTTCCTCCTCCTCGCGGCGTCCCTGCCAGCCCAGCCGAGCCAGTTAAAAGGCAGGATTGGCAGATGCTACAGATTTTTCTATTTGATTTTTTCTCCTGCTGTTGCTCCTCGTTTGACCCTTCCTTTGTGGCTCTCTCGTGGAGATGCTGAGAGGTGGAATCTGTTTCCTTTTGCGGGTGCTGGGTTTGGCAGCAGGGCCCTGCAGCAAGGCCGAGGCATCAGCACTTCCACTGAGTCACTTCAGGGAGGTTCAGCTGGGCCATAAAAGCCCGGGCTGGGCTGAAAGCTGAGGCACGGAGGCTGCAGGTACCCCGAGGCAGCGGGGATGGGCTCTCTGGCTCCATGAGCTGAGGAGATGCAGCTGACAGAGCAGAGCTCAGATCTCTGTCCTGAGCAGGGCCAGGAGCAGGACTGGAGATCCTTGTGGGGGCTCTGCCAGTTCGGGCTACTCTGTGATTCTATAAAATGCTTCTCTGGCACTGCTGTTATTGCCAGGATTTGTTCTTTCACATGAACAGCAGGTTAGAAAGGAGATGAACAGAATCGATGCAACAGCAGAGCTCAGATAAAAAAAGTGGCTGCAGGACACATTTATACTCCAAAGAAAAGCAGCTTTGAGTCCCCACCTCAGGAAAGATGTTTCTCTTCTAAGAGTGATTGAAATGCTGCTTTTAAAAAGGAGAAAGAAAAAGCATTGAGGATGCTTGAGGCTCAGTGGAACAGCTGGTCCCTGTCCCTGTGCCGGGGTCAGCGCAGACACAACTCCCCGGCCCCAGCAGGGACACGTGGAACGTCTGGAGCAGCAGAGGTGACACCAGAGCCATCAGTGGGAGACAGCTCCTGCCCTGCAGCCAGCCCTGACCACCAGTGCTCTGCTCTGGAGCATCCCCAGCACTGGGAGAGCCCCACCCCTCACACCCAGTGACCCCTGCCCTTGTTTATCATTTCAAAATCTGGCTTTCTAAAGCCCAAGCAGCCTGTGCTGGAACTGATTTCCAAGTTGGCCTGTGCAGAACCAGGAGATGGACTCGATGTCCTTGGGGTTCCTTCCACCTCGGGATACTCTGTGGAGCATCAGCTGTTCAGGGAGTGCACTCTGGCTCTGACCAGGCACTGAGCTCCTGGGGATTGTCCTGTTCAGGGCCTGCAGAAGCCTCACTCCCAGACTCATTCACTATCTGCTTCCCCTGCTCTATCCCAGTTCCTTTGGAAGGCGCTGCTGTTCAAAGGCAGTAAATGCTCTCCCGAGCACGTACAGACATCAAACACATCTCACCATGTCTCGCCTTGTGCTTCCTGCACGGTGCACAGGAGCTGCTGCTTCAGTCCTGGAGATGTCCTGGCAGCTACATGAGCAGATCTTAAAGCAGACATTACTATTTCCCCATAAGCATGTGCAGGGCAGCAGGTAACAACTAAAGTTACTGGAAAATGCCCATTTTTCTGCTCTCCTGCTTTTTGAATCGATCCATAACGAATTCCCTTGGAGGCAGAAAGTGGCAATTCCTTGGTGTTGGCTAAGGGGAAATCTTAAAATATGAAATAGAGTCAACTCACCTGGGTTTGTGAGTCTTGCAAGCATAAAAAGGCAAAAAGGCAGTCTTTAGTCTGGCATTTTCCTGTTTCTCTTGGTTACCATCAGAGGAGGTAGAAATTTTCCCTTGGAATGGGATGTGGCAGTGCCTGTGGTAAATGGAGCCCTTGGACCTTTATTGTTTTTTTAAAATATATTTTATTATTGTTGTTATTGGCACATCCTTAGAGTAGAGTATTCCTGAATTTAAGGAACCACAGAAGCCAAGTTTATTGCTGTTGGATGATGAAGTAAGTGGTGATGAAGTGATGATGAGCACGGTGTGTCCCTGAGCATGGGAAGGCAAAGCCTTGGACTGTGCCAGAAATCCTGGGAGCACCCAAACATGTTAACAGGCATCACTTCCAGGGCATCCAGCGCCAGCCTCTCGGCTTTGCTCTGCTGTTCCCCTTTCTGGATGATTCCACAGGCAGCAGAATGAGGGGCAGGCGTGTGGCTGTCCTTTATGATCCAGCAGGCTCATCCCTGTGGGAGTTCTCCTGGCGTCCTGCTCATTGTGGTATCACTGTTTTGTTGCCTTTCCCTGGTCTTAAAATCAGAGCCAAACATGGTTAAAAGGGAGAAGGGGTTTACCTGGGTATTTATTTAAGGATCCTTAAGGTGCACTCTCCATCTGGGGGGAATGCGCTGAGAAGCACACACCGAAACGCACACCCACTATACACCCCATGTACAGTTATAGGCTTTGCAAATTAGCACATCTATCAAAGATTCCCCAATGAGAGGCTCGAGTAAACCCCTCATCCGAGGAACCTTCCCCCTGGATGGGCCTATCTTAGTTTACAGAATGTGTTCTGGAGACGACCTTGGTGTCTGGGGCTTTCTGACCCCCAACTGCGAGGCTTCCAGGATGTGTTGTCTCCTGGCTTGACAGAATGTTGGGTCTATGCTACTTATCAAACCTAAGGAATTAGAAATATGTGGGCTAAAAGCACTAAGAATACATAAAAGCTATATAAAAGAGTATATAAAAAAGGGTATATCTAAAAAGGCGAAAAATCATCATGGCATCAGTTCCAGTAAATGGAGTCGTGGGACTCAGCCCCGCTCTGCTCCTGTGGACTTTGGGAGATGTGGGACTCTGCCCCTCACAACACAGCCAACGCTGCCCTTGGCTGAGGGGGGTCAGTGGAGGACTGGGAGATGTTTTCCCTGAGCGTGCCTTCAGTGTGTGTTTGGGTAACTGCTGCTGCTGTGCAGTGCTGCTCGTGGCTGGTGTGGGAGGGAAACCCACAGTCAGCAGAGCTGAACCTCGCTGGTGCCTGTGGGGTTGGTGCTGGTGACAGCAATCACACTTTGCACTGCTGTCACTCACAGTTCCACAGCACAGTCCCTTCCAAACCTGGGATCTGCATACAAGCAGGGATTGAGCTGGGGCTTGGCACCTGCTGAGGTCTCCTAGTGGTTTATGAGGTTTTCCTGGGCTCTGTCCTCCCAGATTTGCATTTCCCAAGATCTACGCCTGCTTTTCATTCTCTCTGTGTCTCTGGAGCACCCGCTCCTGGTGCTCTGGGAGGTGGCCAGAAGCCAGTGAGGATCTTCAGGCTGCTGGGATGGGTTTGTGAAGGGATTTAATGCGTGGTCTGATGTCCCCACAGGGCTGCAGCTGGGTGAAGGTGGCTGTGCCCACAGCTCCCTGCAGCACAGGCACCCCCTTCCCCTGCTGGGGCTCCCCTGGACTCCTGCTCCCCCTGCTCAGAAGCACAGCCTGGGTAGGTGTTCTGAAAGCAGGAGAAGATGCAGCTTGAGTTATTTCAGCAGGGTGAAAATGCCACAGAGCTCCAGGTGAGAGGGTTGTGTCAGGGAGAGCCGCGTGTGTCAGTGACAGGAGGTTTCACTCCCAGGAGCTGTGTGTGAGTCTGAGCCAGCCCAGCTGGGTCTTCAGGCAGGGTTTGCGTGGTCTGTAGCAGGTGTGTGGGGAGGGTTAATATCAACCATGGTGCCAAATCCTCCTGGCTGAGCGTTGCTTGCACCGGCACCATCTCATCGTTCCCATCACCAGGTAAAATATGCTGCAATAATGAATGTTGCCTCTTCATTTAAAAGTGACATGAAAAAATCACCTCCCTCCCTGGCACTGCTCCAGGCTGGGAAAGTCTGAAGGAGAACAGAGCCTTGGCACCTTTGTACATCCCTCTGTTAACCCGAGTGCCATGAGAGCATCACCAACCTCACTCAAACGAGGGCTTTGTGCTGAGGAGGAGCCTCAGGTGACCTCTGTGACCTGGCAATGGCTGGGACTGGCAAACCCTGCACGTTATAAAATAATTCTGAGAGAGAGGTACAGCAATCCTGGCCGTGGGAAATGAGCAGGGCAGGGCTTTCCTGAAACCCTGCCAGCTCTGGACAAGGTGGCTCCTGGTGTTTTCCTGCAAAGTCTGCCTTATCTCCAGGGAAGGAAGATTCCTAATTGAGGAGCTGCATGCTGTGCCTTCACCCCCAGCTCTGATTTATGTCTGCTGCTGCTGCTGGAATACATATTCATGACAGGCTTTGCATAGAGCAAAGCAAATTATTGTTGTGGAAATATATAGGGCAAGAATCCTTTCAGTTTGTTACCTCCTCAAGTGTCTCTGGTGACTGGAATGAAAAGCAAAGGGATGGCTTTGGGTCTGCATCAGTCTGGGAGGGAAGGGGGGCATTCCTCAGGGAGCAGTGCCTTGGAAAGGGATGTGGAGGATTCACAAATGCTGATGGACCCTGTCCTTCACACTTAGGTTTATCCCCAGATCACTCCTGGCTGCTGTGACATCCTTACATAGTTACCAGAGAATTCTGGGATGCTTTGGGTTGGAAGAACCTTAAAGCTCGTCTCGGGGATCCCTTCCACTGTCCCAGGCTGCTCCAAGCCCCGTCCAACCTGGCCTTGGGCACTGCCAGGGATCCAGGGGCAGCCACAGCTGCTCTGGGCACCCTGTGCCAGGGCCTCCCCACCCTCCCAGGGAAGGATTTTTTCCTGATATCCAATTTAAATCTGTGCTTTTTCAGCTCTTTCACAGAATCACAGAATGAACTAGGTTGGAGAAGACCTTTGAGATCATCAAGTCCAACCTATGAGCCAACACCTCCTCATCAACCAAACCCTGGCACTGAGTGTCACCTCCAGGCTTTATTTAACCACGTCCAGGGACAGTGACTCCACCCCCTCCCTGGGCAGATGATTCCAGTGCCCAATCACTCTTGCTGTGAAGAACTTTTTCCTGATGTCCAACCTAACCTTCCCCTGGCACAGCTTAAGGCTCTGTCCTCTCTTTCTTTATCAGCTCTATTTGTTCGAGCTGGATAAACTGCTCCCCGTGAGCTGCTGGCCCAGCCTTGAAGTGCCCATGTCACTGAGGAGGAGTTACTGGGGTGTGGGTACCTTGCCCTTTCTGCCCACAAACACCAACCCCTTGTCCTTCCCCAGCACTGCCAGGATCAGGCAAATCCCAGAGCCCAGGGAGAGCTGGTGCTGATTCCTGATGGAATGGGAGCTTTCAGCATGCTGTGGAGGTGAGATCTCCCATTCAATTAATACACTGTGAACTCCAAATAATTACTGAAGGAAAAAAAGAGCTCCAAGTGATGGATTATGTCCACAGCTGAGTGTGTCCTGAATGAAGGCAGGTCGGGACTGCTTCTCTCCTGGAGACAAAATTCCTTTAAAAAGCTCATGCCTGGGTCTGTCTGTGCAAATCCAAGCTACTTCCCTTTTCCACTTGAATTATAAAATGTTTCTGTTTGTTTTATACAAGCATTCAATTGGCTTTGATAAGGAACACGATGTTATTTACTGTGCTTTAGCCTTGTACTTTAATCTGTGTTTTAGCAGCAGAACAAATTAACTGCTTTCTCCATCTCCAGGCAGAGCTCTCTGGTCCAGAGCCAGCTGAGCCTCCCAACAAAGGATGCTTTTAGTGCCTGCATCTTCCCGAGCTCCCATCTTTAGTGGATTATTTTATTATTCTGCCTCTGATTGGAGATCAGAAGTGGCTGTGTTTAAAGCTCTGTATTTACACTAAGCCAGCGTAAGCCCCCGAGCTGCTGCAGCCTGGCTCTGCTCCATGGAGAGTACCCCGTGTTATTCTCTGTGTTATTCCCTGTGTCATTCCCAATCCTGGGCTCTGCCAGAGTCACAGGGGTCTGACACACGTGGAGTGAAGTGGCAAATGCTGCCTGGGCAGCCAGGGATTATTAATCCTGCGAATTAACAGATGGGGAAATTAGGAGGCTAAAGAAACCTCCCTGAAAAGGGGTCATCTTTTGTAGGGTGGCAGCAGGATTGTCCCCTGTGCTGGCACTGGTGTGGTCACCTGGGGTCAGTCCTGGCCCCCTCAGGACAATACAGACCCTGAGGGGCTGGAGCGTGTCCAGGGAAGGGAACGGAGCTGGGAAGGGGCTGGAGCCCCAGGAGCGGCTGAGGGAGCTGGGAAAGGGGCTCAGCCTGGAGAAAAGGAGGCTCAGGGGGGACCTTGTGGCTCTGCACAACTCCCTGACAGGGGGGGGCAGCCGGGGGGGGTCGGGCTCTGCTCCCAGGGAACAGGGACAGGAGGAGAGGGAACGGCCTCAGCCTGGGCCAGGGGAGGCTCAGGTTGGATATTGGGGAAATTTCTTCCTGGAAAGGGCTGTCCAGCCCTGGCACAGCTGCCCAAGGCAGAGTCCCCACCCCTGGAGGGGTTTAACAGCCCTGTGGATGTGGCACATGGGGACATGGGGCAGTGCTGGCCCTGGCAGTGCTGGGGGTGGTTGGACTCGATGATCTCCAAGGGCTTTTCCAGCCTTAAAGAAGCTGGGACTCAGCATCCTCTTCCCCAGCCAAAGCTCCATCATTCTGGTGCTGCAGAGGGTCTGGAAAATCAGGGAGAGCCTCGACACTGGTAACCAAACGCTCTGTGCCCCTGACCTTGTCACCCCAGCAATTCGGGATAAAAGTGGGGGAGAACTTCAGGCTGTTGCAGCTTTGGATGAAGTTTTCTGACCAGATCCTGCTGGAAGGAATTCCAGGTCCTACTAAAACAGCCACTTTCTTCTGGCCAACATTAGCACAAAAAATATTATTTCCATGTTGCAAAGCTGCTTATCCAAACTTTGCCCAGCCCTGATTCCATCTGGGTTCTTTGGGAAGGATTTAAAGGAAGATCATGTTATAAATTCACTTGCATTTTCTCCCCCCGCTGCCTTCACAGTAAAAAACTAAAACCTCACATAAAATATCTGTTTTTTCTTGGTCCTCGGTTACAAATCACTGGATTTCATGTGCTTTCCCACTTGTCCTGTTCAAATATAGATTGTGCCATGCATAGAAATGCAGAATTATTTAAGGCTCAGTAAAGAAAGGGACTCTAAAGCTCTTGGTTTTTCCAGGTATTTGTGTCTTTGGGCTGAATTCAGGGGGAAACCACTGGCAGCAGAACTCACAGTCCTTGTCCAAAAGGATCATTTGGACCTTGCTGAAGCTTTCCAGAAGTCAGAATAAACATACTGCAAATTCCTATCCCCACTTTAGTTCCCATCCCGTGTCTCCATTGTGACACTTGCCAGACAGAAAATTCCTGAAATAAACCCAGATGCTGCAGGAATTATGTGGAACCGTTTCACTGAGGAGAGAGGACACTTGGAATATTATTTTTCTGACCACGAAATGGAAACCATGTTTAGAAAATGAAGGGCTTTTCCTATTTAGAAAGAAGGAAGGCACAGGGAGGCAGAGCTCTTGTGGTGCAGGTTCTATGTGTTGGCTGCAAAATTCCTTGGAAGAAAACCCTGAAACTTTTTCCTTGTGGGAATGTTTTCACTGGTTTCACACAGCTGATGGAAAACTGTGCCACTGGTAAATTACTTGCCTCAAAAGCAAATGTAGGACAGGATTTCTATGGCACCTTGAACTCTTGTTTGAATGCCATGGCATGATTCCAATGATTCCACAACTCAGGACATAAGGAATTCTCACTGCTCCTTCCCTGCTTCCCCCCACCAGTGGCAGGAGGCTGGATCCACCTGCCCTTCCCTCCCAAGGAGTTTCCAGCAGCTCCAAGTCTAATGAAATCTCCTCTTTCCATGTAACAGCCCCCCAAACCCCCATGGATATGGAATACCTGGATCCAGCTGGGTGAGGAGTTACCATTGTGGGCTGAAGGTGTCTCCCAGCTTCTCTGCTCTCGTTTCCCCTGGAAAAGGCACAAATGCAAAGCTGGGAGAGCCTTTCCCACACTTCAGCTTCGGTGCCTTTGGCTTCTCAGTTAACCAACCTGGACAACTCCCACTGTCCCCAAATTCCACACAAACCCAGGGACCCGGGAAAGCGCTTCCCTGCAAAAATACTCCTGCAGAAATGGCTTTCCTGGAGTTTCCTGTACACATCCAAGTCCTGGCCTGGCACTGTGCTAATAGCTACGAGCAGAATTAATTAAAATATAATGCACAGCCTGGGAAATGAAACTCAATTTCACATCGGGTCTGGAGCCGAGTTATTCCAACAAGAACGTGGTAATAAGTGCTGGGAATGCAGGTGAATATCCTGCAAATTAAAGGGGGAATGAAGTGGTTTCTAATTTTATCTGGAAAAATACATGAAGGATGGTAGGGGGTCAGCTGGTGCAGGATTAATCACTTCCCAACCCCTGTGGCTGGGCTTTGGGGACACTTGAATGGCTGCCTGCTTGATCAGGGAAAAGAAAGGGAATTTTGGGCATCATGCCCAGCACAAACAAAAGGTGTCATTAACTGCCTGCTAGTGCCCAGTTTTCCAAAGTTAGTTTTCCTTAAAGACTTTTACTGAAGCAATTATTTTTTATTTTTCCTCATGTAGAAGAATCCACGGGAAGAGCCAAAATGTTTGTGTCGTGCAATTGCTGCTCATGATCTTTATGGAGTTTAAACCAGTACAGAAAATTATTGACTTGTAACTCTGAGCTGGCTACGAGAATTTATTCCTTCCCAAGCAGCAGCCAAGGAGAAATCATCCTGGCTCTTTCTATTCCCATTTTTTCCATCATTTTGTTGTTATGGATCTGAACTCCTGCTGACTCCCGGGCTTGTTTTTGCCAGGAAAATAGGCACATCCTATTGGAGCTTGTGGAGAGGGGTGAGGAACAAAGGAAAGATGTGGCCTGAACTGGGGGGCTCTTGGATGGGTGGAAGCTGCTACAGAGGAGAAGCTGCAGAAGCTCCCTGTTTTTATAGCTGGTGTAAATCCTTGGATTTGGCATGGAATAAAAATCCTCCAGCCCTGGTGAGGTACGAGTTGTCTGCAAGGCCGGGGTGGCTGTGGCCACTGGGGCTCGTGGGGACCCTGCTGGAGGGGCTGGAGATGTGAGACCCCCCAACCTGACCTTCCCTACCCCACGGAGCTCCCATCATTCAGGGCTGACTCTGGGAAGCAGCTGAGGGGGCTGGAAGGGGCTGGAGCCCCAGGAGCGCCTGAGGGAGCTGGGAAAGGGGCTCAGCCTGGAGAAAAGGAGGCTCAGGGGGGTCCTTGTGGCTCTGCACAACTCCCTGACAGGAGGGGGCAGCCGGGGGGGGTCGGGCGCTGCTCCCAGGGAACAGGGACAGGAGGAGAGGGCACGGCCTCAGCCTGGGCCAGGGGAGGCTCAGGGGGGACATCAGCAGGAATTTCCCCATGGAAAGGGTGCTCAGGCCTTGGCAGGGGCTGCCCAGGGAGGGTTGGAGTCACCATCCCTGGAGGGGCCCAAGGAAGGCCTGGACGTGGCACTCAGTGCTCTGGGCTGGGGACAAGGTGGGGACTGGGTACAGCTTGGACTCTATGATCCTGGAGGGCTTTTCCAGCCTCAGTGATCCTGGGATTCCGGGATCATCTCTGAAGGGGCAGGAGGGTGCTGGAGTGCTGGAGGTGTGATGAAGGAAGGGGTTTAGATCACCCTGCTCAGGTTTTGGTGGTTCAAGTCCCAGTTGTCAAACGTCCCAAAAACCACATCAGCCTGTGAGCTCTCACTGCAGGGGGGGCTGCAGGGCTGGGATTGGATTTGCTGCTTCCATATTTTGTTATCGCAGACTCCCAAAATTGTGTGGGTGGGAAGAGACCTTAAAACCCGTCCCATTCCAGCCCTGCCATGGGCAGGGACACCTTCCACTGTCCCAGGTGCTCCAAGCCCTGTCCAGCCTGGCCTTGGACACTCCCGGGATTCCAGCCACATTCCTGGTGGGATTGGTGACTGTGCCTGTGTTTGCTCTTCCCATGGCCCATTAATGCAGGAGTGCTGCTCCAGCTCTGGCTGTGCCGCTGCTCCTCTGCTTTCCTGGCCTGGCTGTTGCTCAGAGGAACAAAAAGTGCTGCGTTCACCCTCTTCTTCTTCTCCTTCCCTCCCTCCTGACAGCAGATCCGAACAGGGCTGAGCCCACAGGGCTCACATTCTGTTCCTTAGAAAGAGTAAGTGAAAACTGGGTCAGGGCTTTGGCCTCACACTGACCCCGTCTCCCTCCAGCCAGCATGTCCTAAGGGTTTGTGGTGTTGGGTGAATTCACATCTGAATCCAGTATCTTTCACCAGCTCTGTTTTCAGGATGACAGGGAGGGGATGTGTTGGAGTGTATTTGATTTTATCATTTTTGCTTAGTGTGGCTCTTCCACAAGCTCTGAGGACTTGCCCAAGCATTTTTCACCTTCAGCATTCGGTGGTGCTTTCTAAGGGTGCCCTCAACATCTCATGGTCTCTTCATTGCCCAAGAAAAATCCTGGGCTGGCTGTTTGAAAAGGAAAGTTGTTGGCTGGGTGGTACCACAGCTGTTTCACCACCCCCCTGTGACTGAATTTCTACCCCTGATGCAGCTCTTTCAAGGAGAACCTTCCCTGCAAAGTGGCCAAGAGACAAGGCTGATTGAGTCCTTGGTGTGCTGAGGGATGGAAGGAGCCTGGAGGAATTCCTGTGGAGCGTGGCAGGAGCAAATCCATGCATCCCATGTCGTAAATCTGGGATGTCTGAGATGTGGGGCCTGCCAAGGACGTGGCAGTGATCCTGCCCCAGTGTGGTGAGGGGGAGCTGCTGTCTGAGCTGGGATTTTCTGGGAATAGCCATTTCAAGATCTCTATTTCCAGGCAGCTCCATAAATCTGAATGAAATTCCACATGGCAGTGGATTTCACGTGTTCGAAGTATGAGCTTGGAAAACTGTGGAGTCTTTGGAGTTTAATTGCAAACTGAATTGTGTTTGCTGTCTGCAGCAGGGGAGGAGGGGGAGATTCTGCCCCTGTGCTCAGGTGAGACCCCACCTGCAGAGCTGCCCCAGCCCTGGCCCAGCACAGGGAGGACCTGGAGCTGCTGGAGGAGTCCAAAGGAAGCTCCAGGATGAGCAGAGGGATGGAGCAGCTCTGCTGGGAGGAAAGGCTGGGAGAGCTGGGGGTGTTCAGCTGGAGAAGGATGTGGCTGTGTCCAAGGCCAGGCTGGACAGGGCTTGGAGCAGCCTGGGACAGTGGAAGGTGTCCCTGCCCATGGCAGGGGTGGGGCTGGATGGGCTTTAAGGTCCCTTTCAGCCCCAACCACTCTGGGATTCCATAAATTCAAACAATTTAAAGTGGGAATTTGTCAGTGGTAGCAGAAGCTGTGGATTCTTGGAGCACAACCCAGGGGAGGAGTTAACTTCCAGGCTCTCAAGGGCACTCAGGATCAGCAAGACTGAGAAAAGGAAGGAAGGGCTCACCAGACTTTAATACTGCTTGAGAGCACCAAATAACATCAGTTTTGTGGTCTGGGTGAAATGTTTAACTCAACATCTCACATTATAAATGTGATTGATTATAATAAAAATTTCACATTACAAATGTGACTATAATCAACATTTCACATTATAAAAGTCACTGCAATAAAAGGACATTTTGATGAGCAGCCTTGGCTCTGGGTGATGTCTCATAAGTGAAGCAGCAAGATCAATGAATAAGCCCTGTCTCTGCTTTACCTTTTCTCTTAATATCACAGTTGATGAGTTTTAAGTGCAGGCAGCTAAAACAGGAGAGGACAGGGCAGGGTTTTTCCCAGCAGTGGCAGCAGGGGACCACAGTCCTCTCACTGTCACCAGGAATGTGTTTCTGTATTGAAGTCAGAATGACTGGAGAAGAGGACAACGTGACAAGCAGGACAGTAAAGAGAATTTCAATGGCTGAGGAGCAGGGGTTTGAAAAAGCAGGGGAACAAATTCCAGACACCGCCAGTCACAACAAAGGGGTTTATCCTCAAGGTTGTTGAGATAATCCCATTTGTCCTCAGGGCCTCTGTAACCTCCCATCACTCTGCTTCCCACAGCCTTTCTGTTCCTCTCTCTTGTCACTTTGAAACTTCCCCTGGTTTGAAAAGCAGCTCCAGCATTTCCTACCCTCGGTTCCCTCCCAGTGGCTCCTACACGGGGGGAGACTGACAGTGGCCTTTATCTGAAAGCAGAGTAGGAATTTCAGTCAATAGAGAATGAGAGCTGCTCTCAGATTTCATTTTGTTTTCTCAGGCCAGTTAATTGTGGGCAGGAATTGCTGTGCCTGTCTGGGCACAGTGCTGCGAGGAGCTGCCTTTCAGTGCCTTAATTGAATTCCTGGGTGCAGGGAACACTGGGGATGCTGGGGGTGCAGAGCCTGATGGTATCACCCAGGAGGGACTCAGCAGCCTTGCACCACCAGGATTATCCATCAGTGCTTATATATTGGGTGCAAATATTATCATAGATATTATTATGTATATTAACTTCCTTGTTTTCGGGGGAGAGAAATTGTGGCAGCATTAATGATTGATTCAAATGCCATGAATTTCTTTGAGGATGAAGATTCCATGGACCAAACCTTGCACCAGCTGAAAATGCTGAATTTGGGAGCCTGAAGGCAGAAATGCTGAAGCAGCATAACTTATTGTTTCCCTGTTTCCCTCCTGCTCACAGCTGGGATAAGTTCAGGGGATGAATTGAACCGCAGCCTTTTCTCCTGCCTGATGAGATTCAGGTTTAACACCCCGGCCAGGTCCGGGCTTGCATTCATTCCAGGGATTTCATGAATTTCACCATCTTTGCTGCAAAGCAGGGCTCAAAGCCACAAAATTACTTTTCTGCAAAGTGAATGTTGTCAGTTTGAGCTTCCTGGTCGGGAAAAAAGATCCATTTCCGTGTCCCTTCTGAGTTTTTTGTAGGGAATTTGCCCATCTGGCCATGGTTCTGTGCAGTCTCCTGGGTGTGAGCAAGCACAGAGTCTTCAGCAGCACAGATTGGGGCTATAAATAAGCAAAGAGAAAGATTTTTTCCTTTTTTCCCCCTAAATTCCTCCCATCCTTACTTATTGTCTGCAACAAATGTAATATTTCACCTATTTCCAGGGCACTGGAAAGGTCAGTCATTTGCACAAACCAGCACTGGAGTTGTGGCCTGGCTGTTTCAGGTTCCTTCTGGAATTCTGAGCAACTATTTTATATTTTGATTCCCCATCTTTAAAACGGGAATAAGGAGTCTTTTTCTGTGCCTTTTTATGCAGCAGGGAATATATTTGGCCACAATGCTCTGCAGATCCAGCTCCCAGTGAATTGCCACTAATTCCAAGAATAAAAGTCACGTTACCCTGAGCTGATGGTCATGGAATCTCAGAATATCCTGGTTTGGTGAGCTGAAGAGATAAAGGAACAGCGTCATGAGGATCTTGGTTATATTTTCATGAGTCTGAGCTTTGAGGTTTGTTGAAAATGAGGATTTTTTGAAGGACGCAGTAGGCAGTGCTGTACCAAAACCCATCATAGCCCTGGCTGTGCAGTGGTGGGAGCAGCCTGTGGGGATATTTTGGCCTGTTTGCCATCTACTTTTGAATATTCATGCTGTTATCAAACTGATATTAAAGGAAATCACGGAATCATTAAGGTTAGAAAAGTCCTCCGATGTTTAAGTCCGACCTGAACCATTGAACCACATCGCAAAGTGCCACGCTTCTGAACAAGGAAAGTTTTAAATATGACAAAATAGGCTTGAGCTGCTGTTCAAGCAGCTGGGAAGCCTTGGCAGGGCAAGAAACGAGGTAAAAAATCAACCTCCTGAAGATCAACCCCTGGAGATTTTGTGACTGCCGTGACTTTGCAGGGTGCTGGCCTGGCTGGGAGCCTGTGCTGGGCCAGGCACAGCCCGCTGCTGCTTCAGGGGCTGCCCGTTAATTATGCAATAACTCATCCTGGGCTAATTAAGCAGCTCAGTTTGTGAAAGAGGCATTGGGGAATTGGCTCCAGGGCATTTGTTTGGAGAGCACAATGCGGTGTTTGGGTTTGGGCAGCCAACCATTGTGATCCCATTGTGATCTCATTGCGATCCCATTGTGATCCCATTGTGATCTCATACTGATCCCCTTGTGATCCCATTGTGATCCTGCTGTGATCCCCTTGTGATCCCATTGTGATCCTATTGTGATCCCATTGTGATCTCATAGTGATCCCGTTGTGATCCCGTTGTGATCCTGCTGTGATCCCATTTTGATCCTGTTTTGATCCCATTGTGATCCCATTGTGATCCTGCAGTGATCCCATAGTGATTGCATAGTGATCCCGTTGTGATCCCATTGTGATTTCATAGTGATCCCGTTGTGATCCTGATGCCTCCTCCAGCCACCTAGAAACNGGCATCAATCCCATTGTGATTTCATAGTGATCCCGTTGTGATCCAATCGTGATCCTGCTGTGATCCCCTTGTGATCCTGTTGTGATCCCATTGTGATCCCGTTGTGATCCCATTGTGATCTCATTGTGATCCCCTTGTGATCCCATTGTGATCTCATTGTGATCCCGTTGTGATCCTGTTATGATCCCATAGTGATCCGGTATGATCTTCTTGTGATCCCCTTCTGATCCCATCGTGATCCCGTTGTGATCCCCTTGTGATCCTGTTGTGATCCTGTTGTGATCCCGTTGTGATCCTGTTATGCTCCCATAGTGATCCATTTTGATCTTCTTGTGATCCCCTTCTGATCCCATCGGGATCCCGTTGTGATCCCCTTGTGATCCTGTTGTGATCCTGTTGTGATCCCGTTGTGATCCTGTTATGCTCCCATAGTGATCCATTTTGATCTTCTTGTGATCCCCTTCTGATCCCATCGGGATCCCGTTGTGATCCCCTTGTGATCCTGTTGTGATCCTGTTGTGATCCCGTTGTGATCCTGTTATGCTCCCATAGTGATCCATTTTGATCTTCTTGTGATCCCCTTCTGATCCCATCGGGATCCCGTTGTGATCCCCTTGTGATCCTGTTGTGATCCTGTTGTGATCCCGTTGTGATCCTGTTATGCTCCCATAGTGATCCATTTTGATCTTCTTGTGATCCCCTTCTGATCCCATCGGGATCCCGTTGTGATCCCCTTGTGATCCTGTTGTGATCCTGTTGTGATCCCGTTGTGATCCTGTTATGCTCCCATAGTGATCCATTTTGATCTTCTTGTGATCCCCTTCTGATCCCATCGGGATCCCGTTGTGATCCCCTTGTGATCCTGTTGTGATCCTGTTGTGATCCCGTTGTGATCCTGTTATGCTCCCATAGTGATCCATTTTGATCTTCTTGTGATCCCCTTCTGATCCCATCGGGATCCCGTTGTGATCCCCTTGTGATCCTGTTGTGATCCTGTTGTGATCCCCTTGTGATCCCGTTGTGATCCCGCTGTGCCCTCAGAGCCAGAGCGGATCCAGGAGTGTGCCTGGAGCCAGTGGGGTGGGCACGGGGTACCTGGCACCACCTTCCTGAGAAATAATCCCTTTTAACTTTGCACCTTGGAGAGGGGGAGGAAATGCTTCTCTCCAGGGTGACTCGGTGCCTGCGGGCCTGGACCTGCTCCAGAACCGCTGGTGTCCATCATCCACCTTTCCATCTCTAGTGGGAGGTGTCAGACAGTTCCTGCCCATGCCAGGGGTTGGAACTGGATGGGCTTTAAGGTCCCCTCCATCCCAAACCACTGAGAGATTCTCTGACCCCATGAACCTGCTGCCAGCCTGGTGAACCATGTGGCTGTTCCTGGTGGGAACAGCTCCTCTCTTAAACAGCTTTAATAATCCCAAAACTTGGTCACTGAGGTTGCCTCAGGTGCATCTTGAGGAGGCCAAGATGCCACAATTCAAACTTTTTTTCATATAAAAACTGTCAAAGGGATGGAATTGGTCCCAAGCGGTCTCAGTCTGACTCGGAGTCCTCATCTGAAAGGTAAAAGAAGCTCCTGGAGGATGTGGAATTGCCAGCAGTTCCCAAGAGCTGGGCTGGTTTATCAAACACCCTTCTGATTGCTTGGGTCTGTTCATCTGGGGCTGTTTGGGGTGGAGGGGCCGGGAAAAGAGAGCGCCATATGGGAGCAGCCAGGAGGAGGGGAAAGATGGAAGCAGGAAGGTGGGATCAGAGCAGAGACTCTGGGACATGGAAACGCAGCAGCCGAACAGGAGAGGCTGCTGGTGACTACTAAATCTAATTAAATCAGACCTTTTTAGGCCCAAAGGGGTACCAGCAGAGATTTTAACGCTGTCCTAACACCTGCTGAGAAGCCGCAGCCCTGCTGGAGTGTTTATTCCTCTCCGGGTGTCTCTGTGGGAGCAGCAGTGCCGTGTCTGCTGTGTTGTCTCTCACACGCGTCCCGTGGGCGTCCTGTGCAAATCACAGCTTGTTTACTTACCTTACACAGAAACTCGGGATGAAGTGTGCCCACAAAATGAATTAAAAACTTAGGTAAAATTGTCCTTTCCAGGGAACACATCTGGGATGACTGGCAGTCCTCAGCGTGTACCTGCGCTGCGTCGGGAAAATATTTTGACAGTTCAAGCTGAAAGCAGACTTTGGAGTTTAGATTTTTTTTTTTTTTTTTTGAAAGAACCATGGTGTGGAACACAGCTTTGATGCCTTAATGGAATCTAGAGAGCTCAATAATACGTTTCAGGTTTGGATAAAAGAGAGGGAAAATTGCTTCCAGCACTCTTATGCTCAAGAAAAACAAAGCCCAAATCATCTCTCTGTGATGTCTCATCTGTAGCAGTTTAGCAGTGTGATATCTAAGTGCAGCTTTGGTAGAGCCTGCTGGGACTTCTCAGCTCAGGGAGGAGATCCAAAAGGGCTGGGACATGCTCTGAGTTACTTTAGATTGACCTTTCTTTAAAATACAGAACACAAACTGCAGCAAGGTCTGGGTGGATGGGTCGATTTTCCAGGATCATCTGCTGGTGGCTCCTTGGGACATGCAGGAAGTCAAGGATAGGTGGCAGGAGGCTGTGTGGGTGAAGAAGGAGCTCCTGACATAGAAAAGAAAAACATTTCAGAGGTGAAAGCAGAGTCAGATCACTCACAGGGAATCCAGACACTCTCCAGGTGTGTGGGGGTGGGATTGGGAAAACCAAAGCCCACCTGGAGCTGAATCTGGTGGAAGACCTGGAAGGCAACACCAAAACCTGCTGAGGTAGAGGAAGACCAGGGAAAGTGTGGGGCTGCTGCTGGATGGGGCTGGGCAGCTGGAGAAGGGTCAGGTCCCCAGTGCCACCTTCCCCTGGGTCAGGCTGGTCCTGGGGGACCCCAGTTCCCAGCAGGGCTGTACACGGCCAAACGAGCATTTACAGGGAGCTGAGATTTAACCTTCAACCCCCCCTTGCTGTAGCTGCTGCTAATTCCATATTCCCACAGACTCCCAGGAGGAGGCCCCAGGAACTCGGGCTGTGCACGGCACCTTCGTAATCCCAGCTCCAGGAGTTCATCTGTTCCCTCTCATCTCTCCTCCTGTGCTGCTTCTCAGCAATAGCTCTGTAGATTTTGTCTCTTTTTTTAGCATTTCCCCCATCTCTTCATCTGCTTTTTAGCTGTACGTCCTTATCCTTCTTGTGGAGACAGCCTCATCTGCAGGGCCCGTGCTGCAGACAGGGAGCAGCAGCTCTGGGGGTTTAAGGAAATAGTTATCTGCAGATTAGGTGGGGATGGAAGCAGCCAGCTCCAGTTTATCTGCTGTTGCTCCTTGTTAATTGTCACTGGAGAGGAAAGGGGTTTTATGTTTCCAGTGATGGAGAGCTGATAACTTTTTTAATTTTACAATCTCACTTGTTCCAGTCTCATGACTCACATTGGAAAGCAAAAAAAAATTGTCTGAAAGATCACGAGATAGCAGCTGAACAGCTGCTGTCTTTGGGCCAGGCTTCTCCCCCTCATTCCCAGGATGGGATGAAGCCAAAGACACGAATTGTCCTGCCAGCCGGAGCCTGGGGTGGGGGTCAGACACCCCTCGGGCTGGTTCCTTGCTGGCTCTTTCCCTCTGGTGTGGAGCTGTGTCAGCAGCCAGAGAATCTCAGAATGGTTTGGGTTGGAAGGGGCCTTAAAAACCACCTTGTTTGGGCAGGGACACCTTCCACTGTCCCAGGCTGCTCCAAGCCCCATCCAGCCTGGCCTTGGGCACTGCCAGGGATCCAGGGGCAGCCACAGCTGCTCTGGGCACCCTGTGCCAGGGCCTCCCCACCCTCCCAGGGAAGGATTTCTCCCCAATATCTGATCCACTGCACTCCTCTGTCAGTTCAGTCGCTGCCCTGGGGAGGTTTGGGGTGTGTTGTACTCATGCAGACTTTTTCTGCTCCTTTTTTGCTCCCCTTTTCCCTCAGCTTTGGAAGTGGACACGCTGCACCCGGGGCTTTTCTCCTCCTTTTTGGCTGCTGGTAAAAAATCTTGTTGGAAGGAGCTAAGGAATTTCTTCCTCCTCTTGTAGCCATTTGCACTTAGTTATTTTTATGAAGGAGGAATAATGATTTGCAGATGGCAGAGCAGAGCCTTTTAAGAATGTGCCTTTCCTTTGAATGTGTCTTTTTACCGTGGGTTGAAGCCGACAGATTTAAGAGTCAGAGTGAAATCACATGAGGCTGATCAGAGACTGCCAGATTTGATCTGCCCAGCTCTGGATTTTTGATTTCTCCTTCACTTTGGTGGCTCTTGCCATGGCGAGTCTCAGGAAGTGCCCAGTGGTCCCTGGACCTGCCCTTCTCAGGGGTGTCAGTGGGTGCTGCCTGAGGGCACCCCCCAGTCATGTGAGTCATGGATTCCCAGCTCAGCCTCTGAGATTTGGGGCTCATTATTCTGGTTTTTAATCCTCTCATCACCCCAGTTCTCACCAGTCCTTGCACTCCTCGAGTGAGTCACCGTTTGAGTTTTCAAAGATGTTTTCTTCCCGTGTTTCCCTGCAGGTTTCCTGCAGGTTTATAGATTTGATTTGATTTGATTTGATTTGATTTGATTTGATGGTGTAGATGAGCTCAGAAAGCTGTAATTGTTTGGCCAGCAGTGGCTGTGCCAGTGTGGCTGTGCCAATGTGACTGTGACTGTCACTGTGACTGTGATTGTGACTGTGACTGTGCCAGTGTGGCTGTGCCAGTGTGACTGTGACTGTGACTGTCACTGTGACTGTGATTGTGACTGTGCCAGTGTGGCTGTGCCAGTGTGACTGTGACTGTGACTGTGACTGTCACTGTCACTGTCACTGTGACTGTGTCTGTGCAGTTTGGGGTTATTCCTGCAGGTACTGCCAGGGCTGGGACAGCCCTGGGCCTGCACTCACAGCTCAGTTCCCTGGGTTTATGGCAGGCAGAGTCTCTGCCGTGGCATCTGTCGAAACAGAATTGTGTAGAAATTAGCTGTTTAGTCTTAATTAACATAATTAGTGCAGCGGGGAGCTGGGTGCTCCCCTGGGTGCAGCTCCAGCTGTGCCCATCCCTCTCCCTCCACAGCAGGGAGACCCTCAGGGAGCAGGAGCCTTTCCTGTGCACAGCCAAGGCAAATCAGATGAGCTTGGCTTAAAACTTGTTCCAACAAATCTCTGGTTTTGGAGGAATTTGACTCTCCTGCTCCCACCTGCCCCCAGGACAGTCCTGCACAGGACAGGCCTCACATCCTCACTCACACTCTGGCTGTCTCCAGCCTGCAAAGACAAAAGCTTTCAATTATTTTTAGATTAATCTGTTTATTCTGCTTAATAAGGACTTAACAACAGCTTGAGCTTCTCGCTGAATATTTTAGTCCTTATTCAGTGTCTGGGGAGGTTTGTAGGAATTTGGTATTGATTTTGACAGGCATTGCCTTAGGCCTAAAAAATGCTGCTTGCCCCAGGCGCTCACAGGAGCATCCGCAGAGACCCAGGAGTGTGGGGGTCCCAAACCTGAGCTCTTCCTAAGCAATGCCACGTGTGGATGAGCTCTGTGGTACCCATCTCACCTCTCTGGAAATCCCTCTGTGTCTGGCCCCACAGCTGGGCTGTCTGTGGGGGTGGGAGGGATCCAGGTAGAAGGACAGGTTTGGGTTGGAAGGGACTTTAAATCCCATCCAGTCCCACTCCTGCCATGGGCAGGGACACCTTCCACTGTCCCAGGCTGCTCCAAGCCCCAATGTCCAGCCTGGCCTTGGGCACTGCCAGGGATCCAGGGGCAGCCACAGCTGCTCTGGGCACCCTGTGCCAGGGCCTCCCCACCCTCCCAGGGAACAATTCCTTCCCAAGATCCCATCCATCCCTGCCCTCTGACTGTTTAAGTTTCTCTGCAAAGCAGGAAGGGAAAATGAGAAAAAGAAAGGTTTTCAGCTTTCTTTTCCTTTTTTGGGGGTGTGAAAACTCCGAGGTTTGGTTTTCATTTAGAAAATGCAGAAAAGGGGAAACACTACCAGTGTGAAAATGAAATACAACAATGGGGTTTGGGCAAAGCAAAGCACTTCTGAGAAAAACAGCAACTGCAGTTTCATTGTCCTGAGTAATTGTTGCTGCCTTTTGGAGGGAGTTGAACACCCCTTAATTACGGATTGCAGATGATGTGGGCTGCGACCCCTGACAATGCAGAAATTAAATGCTGCCTTTGAATCCCCCATTTGTTTAACAGCTGCTATTAGTTCATTTTAAGGGATTTTACAGGTCTGGGACTAGGCCCAAGTCCCTCTGCCACCGTCACACGATGCCATTGGCAGCACCAAGGATTGCTGTGCTTTGAGCAGCACGTGTGGGACCCAGCAAAGTCTGGTTCTAAGGCAGGTGGAGTGGAATCCTGGCTCTGTCCTGCATGCGTGGAGCTGAGGAGAAGTTAAATCAGCTGGTGTGAGGTTGATTGCCACCATGGAGGGCTCACTGCTGGTGTTGTGTGGGTCTGGTGAGCAGTCTCCACAGTTAAACCTCTGTGTGTCCTCCCAGTGCTCCCAGTAAATCACTGCAGTGGGCAGACTGGACAAGCTCCAGCAGAGCAGTGCCTGTGCTTCTGTTCTGCTCTCATGCCTTGTCTGGGACTGGTGAGGATGAAAAGGAATTTCCAGCTTGTGTTTTCATGGAAATGGAGTTGCTGGTGCCTGGTGGGTCAGCCCTGACTGGGCTGAGCCTTGTCCATGGGATTGCTGCTGGAGCCAGGCTGGGCTTGGACTCTTGGGCAGCACAAAGCCCAGGACAAGGCTGGGGTTTAGGCAGCAGAGCACCCCAAACACCCTCATGGAATCCTGGAGTGCTTTGGGTATGAAGGGCCTCAAAGCCCATCCAGTGCTACCCCTGCCATGGCAGGGACGCCTTCCACTGTCCCAGGCTGCTCCAAGCCCCAGCGTCCAGCCTGGCCTTGGGCACTGCCAGGGATCCAGGGGCAGCCACAGCTGCTCTGGGCACCCTGTGCCAGGGCCTCCCCACCCTCCCAGGGAACAATTCCTTCCCAATATCCCACCTATCCCCACCCTCTGGCACTCTAAAGTACAAGGAGAAGTTTTTCCTCCTGTTTTTTCCGGAGCACAGGGAGCGTGGGTCCCTGGGAAGCTGAGTCACGGCTCTGTGCTGGAGACATCTGTCTCAGCAGTAATTAGAGGAGATGAAACCCATCAGTGACAAGCTCTGTCCCAGCAGTTGGAGCTCAGATTCTCATTTCATGCTGCAGAAGGATGAGTAATTCTAAATAGCTCTGCAGACGTTTAAAAGCACCCAAACCATGACAGACAGCAGAGAGCAAATGAGAACAAGGTGAGTTATTAAATGCCTGCTGAGCACACACAAAGCTCCATTATCACTGAACTCTGGTACAGGGGCTGTGTGTGTTGTACCTGTGCTGTGCTCCCCGGGGTGGGGCAGCTCTGGGGACACCACACCTGAGCCTTTCTTTTCCAGCAGCTCCCTGGGCTCGGAGTTGAGCTGGAAACAGGAACTCAGCTGCTCTGTCCTGGTGCTTTCAGCAAGAAACTCCTCATTAAAAACTCAGGGGAACCATTGGGTGGTGGTAGGAGTCTGTACCCTCAGACAGAAGGCTTGGAACACCCCAAAATTCCAGGGAGGAGCAGGAGAACCCTAGCCTGTCCCTGTCTGAGCTGTCCGTGGCAGTGAGGAAGATGTGAGCTCCCGGAAGGATTTATCCCTGCTCCAGCAGGGTGTGGATAACTGTGCTTGGCAGAGCTCCTTTCCAGGGGAGGTCAGCGAGCAGCTCCCAATTAAACCAGCAAAGAGCTGAGAGGGGTTTCCAGCTCCAGATCCTTGGAGGAGCAGCTCCTTTTGCACCTGAATGCGGCTTTTTAATTAAACAAAAAGTTTTGCCAGCATTTTGTGCCGGGAGTGCCAGCCCTGGTGGGGTACGCTGGTGGCATTGGCACTGCCAAGTCCAGGGGCTGGGATCATGCCCAGAGCTTTTGGAGGGGATGGAAGTGTTTCCATTTGCCTTCAGGGACTTGGCTCACACTTTGGAAGTGTAACTTGAAGTGGAGCCAGGATGTGGCCCAGGTCTCATTTTAAAGGGAATTTGGTTGAAGGCTTTTCATTGCTTTAAGTCCTGCAGTGAGTTTAAGGCTGCCTGGTGACTCACAGGGAAAATAAAATCAAATAAATAAAATAAAATAACCTTAACATGCTGGCGTGACTATGATAATGTGAGCAGTGTTGGAGAAGTTCTTCTCCTGTGTGACTTTGCAGGAGCAGAGGGATGCAGCAAAGCCACCCCTGAGGCTGCAGCAATGAGCACTTTCTCCAGCAGAAAAATATAGGGATAAATCTAGGAGCAATCAAAGTGGGATCTTCTGATTTTCTGCTTCGTTTCCATCTCCTCTGGTTTTGTGTGTTCACAGGAAATTTCTATATTTGTCATTTTATGCTCGTGCCAAGCCCAGGGATGCTGATGAATTAGGGACTAATAACAATTAGTGTTGAAATCTAAACAAATGAGCAAGGAATGAATCACAATTCTGGTATGACCTGAGGACACATCACTGCTCATTGTCCCTTTTCCTCTGCCTTTTTCACTTTCTGCATTCTGCTTTCCAAAACTCATCATTTCTATTTGGGTTTGCAAATGCATTTCAGAAAAAAGCCTGAAAAGTTTCCAAAACTGCAGTTCAGAAATGTGGGGTTGATGAGGATGTTTGGTTGCACTGAATCTGAAATTTTGCTCCATTTTATTTTTATTATCAATTATTGTGAGATTTGAACTTCATGCGGACCCAGAAATGCAAACGCCCTCCATTCCTGTGAGCTATAAATGAGGCTCCATCCATTCTACTGAAATGCTCCATTTCCTTTCTGGCAGAATTTCACTGGAATCGCCACATTCCAGATTTTTAAAGATAAAGTTTTCAGATGCTTTTGACTCATCTCTGTTTTTCAGACATGGGCAGACTGAATTCACAGCAAATCCCTGTCAGGGGAAAGCGTGAGACCAGAGCAGGGATGTTCATGTCCTTTGTTTTCAGGGTGCAGTGGAGTCTCACAAATTAAATTATAGGATGATGGAATATCTTGAGTGGGAAGGAACCCACAGGGATGATTGCCCCAGCCCTTGGCCCTGCCCAGACACCCCAAAATCCCACCCTGGGCATCCCTGGCAGCGCTGCCCAAACGCTCCTGGAGCTCTGGCAGCCTCGGGGCCGTGCCCATTCCCTGGGGAGCCTGGGCAGTGCCCAGCCCCCTCTGGGACAAGAACCTTTCCCAAAATCCAACCTGCCCTGACCCAGCCCCAGCTGTTCCCTGGGGTCTGAGCACACATGGCTGTAAATCTGTGCCTGAGGACGTGTCCTGTGCCGCCGCTCTGGGGTTTGGAGCCTCTGTTGTGTGTTTGAAAGGAATCAAACAGCAGGAGCTGCCTCAGCAGGGAAGTTATTAGTGCTGGGTGCCCTTGAATGGCAAGGCTCGGATTTGGAGGGAAAAGCTGAAATGAGACATTTTCCATTTTATGATTTCGTCTGTGGAGAGAGTCCCTTTAATCTCAGTTTAATGAAAGTCGGCTCACGACGTGTGAGTGACTGGGAGGGCTGGGGAGAGACAGGAGCAAAGCTTGAGGGGGGCTCAGAGCAAGATGAAATTCTCCTTGAGCTGAGGCAGAATTTGGAAGGGGCTGGGTGTCCACCATCATCCTGTTTGGAAGGACCTGATGCTTCATTTTTCATTTTTTATTCACTGGGGAATTCCAAGCCGTTTCTACTGGAATGATTTCTGTAGACAAGATGGCAAACGTGGCAGAATGAATTAAATTAGTAAAATAAAAATAATGAATGAAACTGGTGACAGGGACATCAGGAGCTCCCACGTTTTGCAGCCTCTCAGGCCAAAATAACAGGGCACAGTCTGTTTGCTGTGTGGGGATGTCCCTCAGCCTCCTGCCCTTGTCCTTTTCCCAGTGCCTGTTCCCACAGCCTTTCTCCCGACGCAGAGCTGGGACAGGCTGCAACCCCAGGCGTGGATCAAAGCAACCCAAACCACCTCTGCAGGGGTCATGGACCCTGCTAATTGATTTATTCACAGAGTTTAGGACCTGATACTATTTGTTTTGTGTGAAACGTGCAGAACAGAGACTGGGGGGAAAACCAGGAAAACTTCCCTGCATTTATCTGACAGGACTCTGTTTACTCCTTGGATACTGCTGGGCTTTCCCTCATCCTGTTCTCTATGAAAGTCTCCCTAAATATCAAATACATTTTAAGAATTTCAGTTCCAAGTCCACAACTCCCTAGTCATTATTTATGATCACCCAACATCCGTTTGTTTCTATTTCTGTAACACAACCCTTCTTAAAAATCACTAATAAATGTATCCCTCAATAAATAAGAAATAAATGAATAAATACATAAAAATAAAAGAATAAATAAAAATAAATAGTAAAAAATAATAAATAATAGACAGTAAAAAATGAATTATCATCCCTCTGCAGAATAACAACTCCCTGACTCCCTGAGAAGGCCCTGCCAGCCTGGTTGGCAGCACCAAATCCCACCCAGCACTGGGTAATTTCAAGATTACATTTTAATAACAGCAGCCCAGTCCTTATCTTTGCCCTGTCTCCTCCTGTCCTTGATCTCCCAGTTAGGGATGAGAGCAGTGGAAGGGATCCAGCCCCACAGCACACTCAGACTCTCACCCAAAGTGCTGCTGCAGGGCCATGAAAGAGCTCCTGTGGAATCCTTCTTCCCAAGGGAGCCTGTTGATAACAACAAGGACTGTTCCCATTTATTTCTCTGTGTCCATTCACAGCAGCTCACACGCTCAGAGATTCGATTCTGACAGGAGGGATCCATTGCCGTTGCCTGGAAAAGAGCCTCAAATCCCGCCAAGAACAGGAAAATGATTATTGTCTAATCAGACACAGGCTGCTCTGCCCCCTCCATCCCACCAGGGCAGGAGGCTCCTCAGGGCCTTGCTCTTGTCCTTCACTGGTGCCTCACAAAAGTCCTTCAGAGAGCCCCAC
This sequence comes from Falcunculus frontatus, assembly GCA_013398115.1. NCBI lineage: Eukaryota > Metazoa > Chordata > Aves > Passeriformes > Falcunculus > Falcunculus frontatus. The sequence goes on from VZRV01003809.1 coordinate 192,003, forward strand.
CCAGCCTTGTCCTTCCCTGTGGTGACTTCCAAAAGATTAGTCCAGCTGAGAGAGGGGACAGGAATGTCCCCTCCATGGGCCTCACAGGGATAAATCTCTAAAAAGGTTTGCACCAGGAACTCAGCCAGGGGGGTGGGCAACATCACAAAGAGCTTTAGGCTCGCTGCTTTCTGGGGACATCAGACCTGCTGGCAAAGCCACAGGGTGGGACAGTCAGTCCAGGCTGTTGTCCCTGGGAAGGCTGGCCCGTGTCCCCTTGCAGTGCCCTGCTGGGTTTGTGTCCTGCTCCAGCACCCAGCGCTTGTTGCCTCTGGGGTTGGTGTCACTGAGGTCCTGCAGATGGGCTGGGGGGGTCCCTGTGCTGAACTGCTTCAGGGGGGAGGCAGAGCCTGGCCAGACACCCAGGAGCTGCCAGGGGGCTGTGCCAGGGGGCTGTGCCAGGGATGGAGTACCTGGGATGAGGTACCAGGGGTGCTGTACCAGGGCTGGGGTACCAGCGATGAGGTACCAGGGGTGCTGTACCAGGGCTGGGGTACCAGGGGTGCTGTGCTGGGCTGTGCCATGCCAGGGGTGCTGTGCAGGGATGGGGTACCAGGGCTGGAGTACCAAGGATGCTCTCCCAGGGATGAGGTACCAGGGGTGCTGTTCCAGGGGTGGGGTACCAGGAGTGAGGGTTCAGCTGCACCCACACCACGTGGGCTCCTGCTTGTCCATTTTTCCCTGTTTGTTCCCCCTCTGGAAGCTCTCACTCCCCATCCTCTTCCTGTGGCTCTCACTGCGCACACCTCAGCTGCTCCCCAGGAGCTGCTGGGGCACAGAGAGCTGCTGATGTGGGAGAATCCCAGACTGGTTTGGGTGGGGAGGGACCTAAAAAACTCCCTCATCCCATCTTCCACTGTCCCAGGGTGCTCCAAACCCCGTCCAGCCTGGCCTTGGATTCCCTGGGTAAGGAATCCATGGTATGAAATCCATGCCTTTCCCTGCACTCCCTGCTCTCTGTCTCTAACTGAAGGAAGGGAGAGCACTTCTCCTCCTCAGCAGCCTGATTCCCTTCCCTGCCTGCTCCTCAGCCCTCCCCAGCCCTGGAGCTGCAGGAAGGGAAAGGGCTGAGGAAATGGCTTTCCCCCAGGACACTGAGCCCACGGCTGGATGTGTAACAGGCTGAGAGAATGATCTTCCTGCAACTGTCTGATTAGACAATAATCATTTTCCTGTTCTTGGCGGGATTTGAGGCTCTTTTCCAGGCAACGGCAATGGATCCCTCCTGTCAGAATCGAATCTCTGAGCGTGTGAGCTGCTGTGAATGGACACAGAGAAATAAATGGGAACAGTCCTTGTTGTTATCAACAGGCTCCCTTGGGAAGAAGGATTCCACAGGAGCTCTTTCATGGCCCTGCAGCAGCACTTTGGGTGAGAGTCTGAGTGTGCTGTGGGGCTGGATCCCTTCCACTGCTCTCATCCCTAACTGGGAGATCAAGGACAGGAGGAGACAGGGCAAAGATAAGGACTGGGCTGCTGTTATTAAAATGTAATCTTGAAATTACCCAGTGCTGGGTGGGATTTGGTGCTGCCAACCAGGCTGGCAGGGCCTTCTCAGGGAGTCAGGGAGTTGTTATTCTGCAGAGGGATGATAATTCATTTTTTACTGTCTATTATTTATTATTTTTTACTATTTATTTTTATTTATTCTTTTATTTTTATGTATTTATTCATTTATTTCTTATTTATTGAGGGATACATTTATTAGTGATTTTTAAGAAGGGTTGTGTTACAGAAATAGAAACAAACGGATGTTGGGTGATCATAAATAATGACTAGGGAGTTGTGGACTTGGAACTGAAATTCTTAAAATGTATTTGATATTTAGGGAGACTTTCATAGAGAACAGGATGAGGGAAAGCCCAGCAGTATCCAAGGAGTAAACAGAGTCCTGTCAGATAAATGCAGGGAAGTTTTCCTGGTTTTCCCCCCAGTCTCTGTTCTGCACGTTTCACACAAAACAAATAATATCAGGTCCTAAACTCTGTGAATAAATCAATGAGCAGGGTCCATGACCCCTGCAGAGGTGGTTTGGGTTGCTTTGATCCAAGCCTGGGGATGCAGCTCGTGCAGAAATGTCTGTTTGCACCAATATCCAGCACAGTTTAATTCTCTCCAGGGATCTGTCTGCTCAGGAAAACAGGGCTTTTATTGCCTGTCAGAATTCCTTAAGGTTTATCCCTCCACACTTGGCAGTGTGCCTGTGCTGCTCAGCTCTCCTGATTCAGCTCCTCTGGTAGAACTTTATTGGAAGTCTGTGATCAGTAAAAGCAGAGATTGAGCTTTGAAAGCCTCCCATTTGTCACCAGCCTTTGTTCTGAGGGACCCCGAGCACGGTTCAGGTCCTCATGTGCTGTTTGCTACGTGGCCAAAAAGAATTTGTCTCCTGATCCATCTCAGCATCACACAAAGGATGATCCCACCTCCTCCATGCCCCAAGGAACCTGGAACACTCCTCAGGCCAGATTTTCACTCTGGTACCTGTGGCACTGATTGTGCAGGGGTTATTTTACACTGTCTGGGAAGGGGGGAATTAAAAAGAGTTCTTAAATGGGGCACAATAATCTAATCTAGAGGAGTTTCTGAAGGGATCTTCTCAACTGGAATAATTCACAGGACGTGGAGATGGAGATTGGAACATCTGGAAAACCCTGCAGCAGACACTGAAGTTTAAAATGTCCCTAAAAGAAAAATTCCTGCTGTTCCAGTATCTTGAGCAGGCCCTAGGTGGGGTGGGACTGCCAGTGCAGCAGGAGCCATCCCCGTGCTGTGACAGCCCTGTCCTGACTGTGCCTCGGGACACTGGGGGCTGTAGAAGGAGGGGACAGAGTTAAAGAGCACAAAAAGAACTTGTCAGGGTGCTCAGGGGAAGAACCAAGCCAGGATTTCACACCTCCCCTCCCCAGCCCCAGTGGTGTCCTCACCAGGACCTCCACACATCTCTGCCCAGGATTTTAGGATAATTCAGGCTGGAAGGGAGGTCTGGAGGATCCCCTTCCAGCTCAAAGCTGGCCAAGGTCCAGCGTTGGATCAGCTGTGCCAGGATCAGCTCAGCCAACCCTTGCCCAGGTGTGGGCACGCACGAGCAGGACTGCGCCCAGCTGGAGGGGCAGAGGTGGCTGTGGCTGTGCAGGGAAGGGTGGCTCTGCTTCACCTCAGACCTCCTCATGGAGCTGGGACTGAAGATGCTCCTGTCCCCGGGGGTTGGCTCATCCCAAACAGGGCAATTTCAAATGTGTTCTGCCTGCCGTGCCTGGGGTGGGGCTTTGCTCGGGGAGGGCCCATGAGGCTGCTCTGCCACAAAACCTGGGGTGTTTCCCAAAGGTCTGCGAGTCTTTAATGGCCATAAATAATGCAAACACATAAATTCACTGCAGATCTGTCGCCGATATACCGTGGTCCGAGAAGAATAATTGCACGAAGTTCATTCAGAGAAATGCATGAGCCATAAGAGGCCATCTATTAATTAATTTCTGACAGGTTTAAATACCTTCGTTCGCAAAGATGGCATAAGATCATTGGTCATTAACTATCCACCTCTCAAGCTGATTGGCTAAAACTCACAACACCCATTCAAAAATATTTTTCTAGTTAACATCATAACAAAGTCTGAAAAACAAGTTGCAGGTGCAAGATAGAAAGTTTGGTTTACAAAAACCTTAACAGTGTTTCCATAGTTTCTGTGAGAAAAGTAGAGTTCTCACAGTAGCATTTTACTGAAGGATTTCTCTGCTAAAGGCCTTTCAGCATCTATACAGATCAAGAAGGGGATGAATTGACCAGATCCACTTGCATTTTCATGCCACCAACACAGGGTCCATTTAAGTGGGGGATGTCACACCTGGATGTGCCGGGGTATCCACCACAGCCCTCCCCAGATCCCTTCCGGGGTCAGCATGAAGCTGTTACTGCTCTGCTTGGACAGGGAGGCTGAGCCCTGGGAAAGACACTGGGAGCTGGGCTGGTTCTGGGAAGGCACTGGGAATTGTGCTGGCTCTGGAAAGACACTGGGACCTGGGCTGGGTCTGGGGAGGCCGCTGGGAGCTGGGCTGGCTCTGGGAAGCACAAGGGGAGCTGTGCTGGCTCTGGGCAGGCACTGGGAGCTGGGCTGGCTCTGGGAAGCACAAGGGGAGCTGTGCTGGCTCTGGGCAGGCACTGGGAGCTGGGCTGGCTCTGGGAAGCACAAGGGGAGCTGTGCTGGCTCTGGGCAGGCACTGGGAGCTGGGCTGGCTCTGGGAAGCACAAGGGGAGCTGTGCTGGCTCTGGGCAGGCACTGGGAGCTGGGCTGGCTCTGGGAAGCACAAGGGGAGCTGTGCTGGCTCTGGGCAGGCACTGGGAGCTGGGCTGGCTCTGGGAAGCACAAGGGGAGCTGTGCTGGCTCTGGGCAGGCACTGGGAGCTGGGCTGGCTCTGGGAAGCACAAGGGGAGCTGTGCTGGCTCTGGGCAGGCACTGGGAGCTGGGCTGGCTCTGGGAAGCACAAGGGGAGCTGTGCTGGCTCTGGGCAGGCACTGGGAGCTGGGCTGGCTCTGGGAAGCACAAGGGGAGCTGTGCTGGCTCTGGGCAGGCACTGGGAGCTGGGCTGGCTCTGGGAAGCACAAGGGGAGCTGTGCTGGCTCTGGGCAGGCACTGGGAGCTGGGCTGGCTCTGGGAAGCACAAGGGGAGCTGTGCTGGCTCTGGGCAGGCACTGGGAGCTGGGCTGGCTCTGGGAAGCACAAGGGGAGCTGTGCTGGCTCTGGGCAGGCACTGGGAGCTGGGCTGGCTCTGGGAAGCACAAGGGGAGCTGTGCTGGCTCTGGGCAGGCACTGGGAGCTGGGCTGGCTCTGGGAAGCACAAGGGGAGCTGTGCTGGCTCTGGGCAGGCACTGGGAGCTGGGCTGGCTCTGGGAAGCACAAGGGGAGCTGTGCTGGCTCTGGGCAGGCACTGGGAGCTGGGCTGGCTCTGGGAAGCACAAGGGGAGCTGTGCTGGCTCTGGGCAGGCACTGGGAGCTGGGCTGGCTCTGGGAAGCACAAGGGGAGCTGTGCTGGCTCTGGGCAGGCACTGGGAGCTGGGCTGGCTCTGGGAAGCACAAGGGGAGCTGTGCTGGCTCTGGGCAGGCACTGGGAGCTGGGCTGGCTCTGGGAAGCACAAGGGGAGCTGTGCTGGCTCTGGGCAGGCACTGGGAGCTGGGCTGGCTCTGGGAAGCACAAGGGGAGCTGTGCTGGCTCTGGGCAGGCACTGGGAGCTGGGCTGGCTCTGGGAAGCACAAGGGGAGCTGTGCTGGCTCTGGGCAGGCACTGGGAGCTGGGCTGGCTCTGGGAAGCACAAGGGGAGCTGTGCTGGCTCTGGGCAGGCACTGGGAGCTGGGCTGGCTCTGGGAAGCACAAGGGGAGCTGTGCTGGCTCTGGGCAGGCACTGGGAGCTGGGCTGGCTCTGGGAAGCACAAGGGGAGCTGTGCTGGCTCTGGGCAGGCACTGGGAGCTGTGCTGCTGGGCTCAGGGAGGGCAGGAATTAACATCCAAACGAGGCTTAGATCCAGATTAGATTGAGTGTTAATACCATTAATAACAAAAATATGACTCAGCTCCGGTTTTAATCAGTTCTGTGCAGAATAGGAGGAAAAAAAATCATTTTGCATCAGATACATTTTTGCTTCCAGCCCTTCCAAGTCTGTCTCGGTGCTCTGGGCTGCTCCCTGGCTGTGCTGCTGGAAAGGTTGCATTTCTGGATGCTGGCAAAAGTTCAGGGGCTCAGGAATCAGTGGCCACTCACACAAAGTTTGTCTCCACCAAGGAACTGCTGTGGGCTTTGTTAAACCAACATCTCACAGTGAGCACAAGCCCTGGCCGCTCGCTCTGGGAACATCTGGAGATGAAGGGGAGAGTCCAGACAGCCACCAAGGTCTTGGAGTGTCCCATGGACAAATCATCTGTCATCACCCTGAACACAGGGCTTCCAAATTTCCCATCAGAACTCCAGCTCAGAGGCTGCTCTGTCCTGATGGGAGATGTTTCAGGGGTTGGCCACACTTGAAGGAGCTGCTGTTGCCACCAGGATGGGAGGAGCAGCAGCTGGGAGGTCATTAAGCTGAGAGAGCCTCTACACAGGGCCTTTTCTGGGATTTATGGGAATTTTACATCATTTTTCGGAGCTCTGTGACAGTCACTTATCAGGGAGTTTGCTGATGGGACTTTCAGAGCCACAGAGATTGCTCAGGCTTTCAGCTTCCACACACTAAACTTCCCTGCTTGGAGTTGCACAGTGCTCATTATTTCCCAGGACATGTTGGCTCTGCTGGAGAGGGGATTTTAACTCTGCCAGGGAAAACAAGCAGATGGTGCAGAGAGTGGCAAAATTGTGCCAGAGCTCCTGGTCCCCAACCATCTGGTCTGGAGCTTGGCTGGACGTTTCCAGCCCACAGCTGGGCAGCAGCAGGAACAGCCCATGGATAGGTGTCTGTCCTGGGAAATGGGCACATCCTGGTGCCCCTCTCTAATGAGGGGTCCCAATTCCCGCTGGCCCCGTCTGGGCATCACTGCAGGGACAGCTGGTGGCAGTGCAGTGTCCCTGGGGCTTGGCAGGACACAAAAGCAGGTTTGGTGCTGGCTGCCTCTGATTCTTCGGGGCATCAGCTCTGGGCATTCCCCCCAGCCTGACCCACGCTCAGCTGGAACCCAGCAATGGGATTCACAGTGTCCAACTCTGGAGTCCCCGTCACAGCAAGGACCTGGAGCTGCTGGAGGAG
>VZRV01003810.1:0-56694 GCA_013398115.1 Falcunculus frontatus
CCTTTCTCAAACACTTCTGCTACAGTGTTCCCCCCGCTCCAGATGTTCTGGAGCCTCACCGTTTTCCAGCGCAGGCTGGATCAGTCCACCCCTGGGGCAGTCGGTGCCATGTGTACTGCACGCCCCTCCAGGTGAAGGCAAACTGAGGCCTGCACTCTGGTGCCAGAGGAATGGAGAAAAATGCATTGGCAATGTCAATAGTGGCATACCACTTCGCTGCTTTGGACTCCAGCTCGTACTGGAGCTCCAACATGTCCGGCACAGCAGCACTCAGTCGGTAGAGCATGAGACTCTTAATCTCAGGGTTGTGGGTTCGAGCTTCAGAATTTTACAGTTATTATCACTTATGTATCTCAGTGGAGGAATTTTATTAGGGAGCTCTATCCACATGTATTCTGCTTAAAGGGTTATGTTCAAAAAGAAATCGTGTTTTTACATTGCAGCATGCACTCAGAAGTTATTTGCTACTCAGTATAACTGTAAAAAAGCCCATGTAAAAATTCAAAGCTGGAATTTCTTGAAAATTATCAGCTAAAGTAGCTGATGTATTTTCCTGGTGCCTTATTTTTTGCCATGCTTGTAATATCCCAGCAGTACTGCAGCACTGTTAAGAGGCAAGAGCTAGAAGCTTCCTGTGTTTGTTTTTCATTGAATTTGGTGGGAGTGATATTTGAAATGAAGTGGGGTCTTAGATAAATTAGATAGTGAAGAACCTCACCATGGGGCTTAGGGGCACATGGCACATTTGCTTTGCATGGGCCACGGGGACCCCAGTGGGAACACAGGGAATAAATGCAAACTTCCTCCCTGCCTGCTCATTCACAGCATAGTGAGGCACAGACAAGGACTCAGTTATCTGAGGCTGACCTCAGTCACAAGATAAGTTGTGAGAGATATTTTTGGGCAGCAAAACAGGCATGAGTTTAGTCTTGTTAAACAAACAGCCTGTTGTTTTGCCAGTGCCGAACTGGGTGTAGAAAACATCCACTTCCCACGTGAAGTTGATTTACCATACAAAGGAGCAGCTCTGGTTCTCATCCATTCCCACATAGCACAAATCCTGCCACCTGTGACAAACAAGAAAAAAGAAGGCTGCATTTCAGTTTATTTCTCTTCTGTCCTGTAAAAGATCCTGTAATGAGCCTCCTTCCTATCAAATATGGTTCCATAAGAGTCAAAATGCAAAGAGGCTTATATGTTACTTAGATTCTGCTCTGAGTTTTTGTGGAAAAAGTTAAGGCCAGCACAACCCTTCTTTCCTGTCTGCATGCTGGTATTACTACCAAACAGGTCACCACGGAAACAAGGGGAATGCTTGCAGGTCAGGCTGAGTTGCTTCTCTCTCCTATTCAGCAGGGGGGGAGGTTTGGAACATGACACACTACTTGGTTCCAGAGCCGTCTTTGCTCTTGGGCAGATGGGATGCTAGGACAATGGGACAAGGAGTAATTCCTCCAGTTTCAAACTTGCAACAATGCTATAGCTTTCTGCAAGCCAAAAATTAGAATCTCATGAGCTTCCCCTGACTGGAACTCCAGAAAAAAATTTTATCTAGGTCAACTGAAACTTTTTTCTTTTCTAACATTTTATATTCTTTTCCATTTGTCTTTTACCTTTTTTACTGCAATTAAACAAATGAGACTGTGTTTCAAAACAAAAAAGAAATATATTTTTTTCACTTGAGAATTAAATTGATGACAAGCACCCTTTCTAAAGGAGAAAACCGCCCAGAGATCTCCTTTCTGTGATCTCTCCCCCATGCACTAGTGAAGGTCATTGACATGTCACAGTCCTGCAGTAACATCCAGCTGTCCTCCCCCAACAAATCCCACTTCTCTGAAGTCCCAGAGGTTCACTTCCTGTACTGGGTACAAGATCAGTCTATGTCAAGCCATTCATTCCTCACAATATGATTGATCATGGTTGGCACAGGACCTGGCTTCCCCTCTCTGGCTGAATGGCAAACTTTAGAACAGGTTATTAACTAATCATAAGCCTGGAACAGGAAATAGGGAATGTTTGAGTATGAATTTTCAAATGGATGTCACTGATGCTTGGCCTTGTAACATTTCTCAGTTCTGCATGCATGCCTATTAATAGAGCACCTCAGCCTACCGTGCTTATGCTAATCACACACAAAGCAGTCAAGCTGAATTGTTGTCCTTAACTGTCCTTAAAGGTATCACTTTGGTGATACCTTTTTACACTATTTGAATTAGTAGTCATGTCTCAGATTTGGCTGATGAAGGGCAGCTTTCATTTTCCTTCTCTCACTGGTCATCTGTGGCTTCAAGTTTGAATTACATTTTATTGTTTAACGTCTTACAGGTAGGAGTGGGCAACCAGCAGCATTTAAAGCTGAGAGGTCTCTGCCTATAGTCAGCACCAGTGCCCTCCACACCGAAAGGAATCAGACATCCCAACTTCGTTCATTCCCATGTCACCCCAGATGAAGGTGTTACAATAAAACACCTGCTTCTGAGCTGACGTGGAAAGTTTAAAACTTGTTGAGGTTCAGAAGTGGCAGAGAGAAAAGCACATCTGCCCTCTCCATCTGCTGCCCAGCCCTGGCACTGCTGTGTGTCGGTGCAGATGTGGTTGCCACCAATAGCTCCCAAATACTTTATTCAAGTGGATTTGGGTCCTGGCAGTCCCCAGAAGCAACCCTGACAGCTGACATTCTTCCCTAGCCTTTGTCATTTGCCTGATGGTGAGACACAAGGCTGCATGAACATCTCCTTTGGGACACAAAGTAACCTTCAGTATTGTGTGAGAGAGGTACTAAACTGAACAAAATGAAAAGTCTATTTGCAACATGATAAACTTACTGAGTGGCTGAAAATGCAAATTTCATTGCTGTAGACTTTTAGGGCTATTGCTCCGCTTGTTTTAAACTGTGAGAACAGTTTAAAAGACACTACTGTAGCTTTTTGCAAAAGCCCTGCTGCTGTCTGTGATTTCATTCATTCCCCAACTACTATGATTGCGTTATTCATCTGTTTCATGTCAGGCTTTTCACACAATTCAGTATCTTTTAAAACAGCTAGAGTTTGCTATGCAATTATGTTCATTTCTTAATCCAACCAAGATAACTGTAGCCTTCATGGATCAGATTTCTGCACACTGCTTTCTATTAATGTGCAATCTAGGTGTTGCTGATGCAGTCACACTTCTAGGAGAAGCAGAACTTGCAGAATCCACTGATCATCTGTGTGCATCAGTCAAGTATCAGGCTGATTAAAACAGTTTGGGCTGCTGCCCTCTGGGATGCAAGGGAGCACGTCTTTCATGACTGAGGAATTTGCACATGCACTATTCAATCCACAACAAAGGAAACAGCTTTGAAATAGCAGCTCTTACACTATGGTACTTAGTGTAGGAGAAAGATTGCCTTGAAACCCATAAGGATTGAGGACTATGAGGAGTCCCAGCCGTAAGAACAGTCAGAGACTAAACATTGGTAACAGAACTACCTGTTGAATGCCTACAAACTACTTCCACATAGAAAAAAGATCTGTTGAAAATCGGGAAAATAAAATGTTTCAAGCACACTTTTGGAGATGTGCAGCAAACTTTCAATGTTTTCTGCTTCCCTTCTTATTTCTCTTTAGGGGAAGCAGAGCTCATTGAAACAGTAGGTTTCAAGGAGTTTTTTCCTACAGTGTACAGACATCTCTTGTTGTAGCTACGGCTGCCTGCAACAAGCATGCCATCGCTTTAACTGCAGAACGGGGGCACGTCACAGAATCAATGTCCATGAGCAAAGCAGCCCTCCAAAAGCATGCTTATGCCCTTCTTCTTCAAACAAACATTTTTTTCATGTGTGAGTCCAGATGGAACTGACTCTATGGTGACTCCAAGTCACCAGGACACTAGTAAAAGCCCAGTCTTGAAAATAAGTTGTTTTTCTATGAATCCGCACATGAGATTTAACTTCTTTCCATAACAGAAAAGACCACATTTGCAAATGAGTACCTCTGATTCTGAAACAAGGATAGCAAGGTTTTCTCTTCAGACTTCTAATGAGTTTGGTACTGCAAAAAAATTCACTAATTTATTGTACTTTAAATGCAGTTTTCTACTGCCAATGACAAGATGATTGCATGGCAAGGGCAGCACTGGATGATCTGAAGCAGGCCTATAAATACAGGTTGCACATCAAGGTCATGCTGGTATCATTTGGTGGTGTCACCACAGGCCATAGAAATCCCTGTAGCAGCAAAGACAAGTCGGAAGGCCATGGCTACAGCTATGAGTTCTTTGCAAAGCAGAATAAAAGCAGCTGTTTCAAATAAAAGTATGTACATGTTTAAACTGTGCCAAATGTAAAACACTATGAAAACAAAAGGAAACTGCTCCTGGACTGCAGTGATAAACCCCTGGTGTCACCAGGACTGCAGTGTCAGCAAAACTCCATGACAGTCGGACTAGTGCCAACACGCTGTGCAAGTCTCACTTCAGAGTTCAGGTGGTTTTCCTCAAATGAATTAACTGAGGTGAGAAGAACAAATATCTGCAAAGTTTGCAGAATTCATGCAGTGTTGCTTGACAAATTTGCTTTCATGTTTCCTTTCGTTTGCTCAGATTAGAAGAGGGAAGAAGAGGGGAGACCTGGTGATTCTTGGCCTACCTCATAGCTGAGCATTGGGAGCACAGATGCTGTCCTTTTCACATTTCAGATCTGTTCCTCCTACAGCATGCTGGGTTTGGTGGACTTCCAGTTTCTTGTGATAGTGATGCACAAAGCAGTTTCCCTACTCCAAATCTCCAGAGGCAGCAAGGAAGAACCAGATAATCTGACAAGCAGAATTATGTGATGGGGGAGACCAATGACTGTAAAAAAGATGATTTGATTAGAAGGAGAGTCGTATTTTCAGGAATGGACAAGATGTTATCAGGCAGAGCAGAAAAAAGTCCTCAGGAAAGCATTCTAGACACTTTAGGTATATTTGACCTATGTCCAAGGAATGGTCTGGAACTTTAAGGAAACTGTATGTGGCTAAGACACTGAGTGAGCAGGTTAGAAAAGTCTTGCCAAGCCCTTCCATTATATGCTTCAGTAAGAATAAGCTTCCAAAAAAGAAAAAAGACAAAAGAAAAAAAGAAAACAGAAAAAAAGAAAATAAAAAAAAGGAAAAAAAAGAAAAAAAAAGAAATAAAATAAAGAAGAAAGAAAGAAAAAACGAAAGAGAAGAGAGAAAAATTTGAAGGGCTTCCCTCTGTTCTGCATGAAATAAAAAGACCAGTCAAAGTAAAAGCCTGAAAACGGAAGTTTTGACTAGGATTTCCTGGCTGGGTCTTGATCACAGAGTGTTCACCAACCGTCTCAGTTCTTCCATGTGAGATGTGAGATGACCAAACCACCTTGCCCATGGGAAACTCTACCCTGTGCTTTCTGCTTGCCCAGGCATCTTCAGGAGAGGTCTGTATGCCTTGGCAAAAATACTATCTGAGTGGCACCAAGGAGACCAGAGAGCTGCTGGATCTCCAAGAAGGTGCTTGGGACCACATGCAGAAGGGTCAGAGGGGATTTATTGGCAACTTGACCTCAACCACACTCAGGTTGCCAGAGGCACCTTTGGCTGGGAGGCACTTGGTTTGTGGCACCCAGTTTTCTGGTGGACAGGTCCCACCTTTCCCTGTGAATGTCAGGCAGTCAGACAATTAAGGAATGTGCAGTAAAATCAGTAGGAGTTAAGCCTAAACCACACGAAATCCTTCTTTACCAGTACATCCAGCAAGTAGTAAATTCTGTAATTTGCTGCCGTGGGGGGTTGGGATAGATGGCATCAGCATGGTGGGAAATATTTTAGATGGGCAGATACACCATAGTTCTACAACAGGATATGGACAGGATGGCTCAGAGTTATCTTCAGCCACATAACTTGTACCAGAGTCACAGAAGGAAAAGAGAGGGAGGGCTGAGGCTTACATCTGTGCCCCATAAACTTCTCCCATCACTGTGGCAGGACACAGACTTCACGGCAGGATCTGCCAGCCTGATCCCACCAGGAAATCTTTGGAAACTTTATGCATCCTCATGTCTCTGTGCAACAAGATTCATCACATCTAGGTCTCAGATGGGCTGATGGAAGTTTTCTTTATTTTGGTTTTAAGACAATAGTTTCCATGTACCTCACATGCACCCTCATAATCCTTCTAGGGCACAGTAACATACTAGGCATTGATTTGCAAGCAGAGCATTGAGAAAAGGAGAGTGAATGTCTCCCCCCAGGACATGCAAGCACTCTGCAGTCTCACTTAGAATTGAGCACTGGTATCATTATTTAAGTGCTTCATTTTTCAGACCATTTAAACTAGAAAGCTGTTCTCAAGCTAGGTTGGATGCAGTGTGTAAGGTGCATGAGAAACAGGGGAGTGTGCTGTGAGATCCACACCACTTAATTGTACTACATGTGCTGAAAGCCATGTACTCTGACACACAGGACAAACTGTTGTGCACTGGCAGCCAACAACGTGCTGTTCTAGAGGGAATCCCCACCAACTTCAGATGCTACATCACAGCACATTGTCTCTAAGAGGGAAGGCTTCCAGTGCCTAAACAGAAAGAGCCCAGAGCTGCTGCAGATAGTAATCTTCAAAATGACGCTATCAAGATATTTACATGTATACAGCCTGGGGCAAAAAAATGCAGTGCTGTGACATGGCAATGATGCACCATTTGCTTCCTCAGAAGATGTCGCATCTCTGCTGTGCTCACCACAGGCTCACTGGCTGGCCACAGTCAGATGTGACTCAGGACTGTCTGACTCAGCAGCTGTCCAGACGGCAGGTCATAAGCCAGTGCCAAAGGTCTGTCACTCTGCACTCTTACAAGGCAATACAGAAGGAATGTATGTAATCAACATACTAGCTGTAACACTCAGCTATTAATCATATGGGTGTGTAGAGCTCCCAGGATAAAACTGAATACATACATTGCGGCTCAGCAGGAAAATGTCTGTTCCTTTTTTTGGCTTTTGCACTTGTGACCTTTTGAAATCGGACTTCCCTCACTCACCTTACTGCAGTAAGTTTTATGGCCTTGTGCTTCAGAAGAGTGATGCTGCCTGGCACAGTGTCAGGAGCCGGCTTGCCCAGCTGTGTGAAACTTTGTGGCACTGACATTGGGTGGATCTTGTCTTGATGGGACCATCAAGTCCACATCTGATCCCTCTGAGCAAATACAGAATGCTCACCTTAGTCTTCTAGGAGCAAGCATCATTTTGGGTGTCTCCCTCAAGAATGAGTCATCACTGCCCTACGCAAGATCAGATCTCTGCAATCTGTGAAGTTGGACAGCTTAAGGCACCCAAACTCATAAACCCTTTGTCAGAGTTTATACTAATGCTGGCTCATTTGCCTGCACAGTTTTGGCATCAAGACAGAAAAAAGAGATATGGGCAGAAGCTCAGCCACTCCCAGACATGTTTCCTGTGGTAAACTGTTGAAGGCAGTTTTCAAAAGCCTTTACAATTCCAATAGGCTGGGATCTTTTGCACAGGTATCATTGATATCTTAATGCCTTCACCTGCTAACAACTTTCCTTGCTATTTCTTCATTTATTTGTCCAGTATTAACCACTAATTTATTCAAATACTCATCAGTATAACTGCACTGCTGAATCTCTGTAGTCTTTTGTTTACCCTGCCTAGATTTATTTCACACAGAAGATTAGCACAACTCCCAAAAGACACAAAACTAATGAAGGATTGATTTCTACTGTGACAATTAGTTGCCCATCCTAGTTATAAAGCAAGAAAGCCTGGCATGTAGATGACATTGGGTGAGACTGTTTACAGTAATAAGTGCTTCAATCTGGAGATTTAATGTAAAACTCTGATAAACTGAATTTATTTTTTTGTAGCAGTGAGGCTTCAATTGCAATATTCTTGTCAAGGCTGGCTATTCTACCCAGCAGTGCAACAACTACACAACTCATATGGTCCTAAGAGATGAGTGGAATATTTTACCCCACTTAGCTCAATTCCCGCTGAGTACTGTGCTACAAATATTATGCCCTTCCTCAATTGCAATAATTTCCACAGATAACCTTATCTTTTCTCGTGTGTAGGCTATAAGTAACTCAGTAATCAAAGAGAAATCATCACAGTGATACTGTAGATAAATTTACCAACACATAAGAGACTTACAGACCAAATGGCAAGGAGGATGTAGTGTTGATTATTGATATTGTATCAGAAAGCCTGTAATAACCAGATTAAAAATCATCAGAGTGATATGTCATCCGATGTGGAACTACTCTCCACTGGGGTATAAACCTTAGCTTCTACAGTGATGACAACATATTTCTAGTGATTTTCAAAGATCTAATGTCATTCAGTCATTACAAGTCTAGCAAAAAAAAAAAAGGCTGATAGCTCAAATACCAAAGTAACAGACCCCAAACCCAAAGCTCTGCTGGACTTTACTGTTGCTACCAAAGGCTATTTCATAGTGCAATGGACACAAGGGAAAAGATGTGGGCACTTGCTACATGTTCCCATCCCCTGCTGTGCTTGTGGTTTGCCGGTGCATCCCAGCCTGGAAGGGGCAATTGCAAAGCTCCTCATCTAATTTTTGGAGATCAGAAATCTTTCCACTGCCAGTTCCTCCTAGTTTCTGCATCCTGCCAGAGCTGCCAAGCCACTGGCAAAGGTGCGCAGATGCTCAGAAGGAATGTCAGATGGAGAGCAGCCCCAGCAAACACTGAGTCGGCTGCTTGGCAGGAGCAGGGGTTGCAGGGGGCAAAGACAAAGGAGCAGCAGCTGATCCCGGCAGAGTGCTCCTGCCGTCAAAACATCTAGGGCACAACATGACATCCTAGCAATAACACAGTTATTATCTATCAACTCCATGTTACTGTCTTATTTTCTAACAGGGAAAATCAGGCAATGCATTTTTCTGCTTTAAAAGAGGGAATATGCTCTTCTATTTTAAAACAATTCATCATATTTTTCCTTTTTTACTCATTGCCAACTGTAAGAGACTACATGAAGTCAGGATCCAAACCGAGACAGAGGATAGCGGTCCTACACTGAACTGTGTTTTTTTGTTTGCCATCTGAAAGCAAATACCGACATGTAATGGCATAAAATCTTACCGCTGACATCAGCACAGTCACTTGAGCAGTACTGTGAAAAAATGCAGCACTATCTGAAACAGAAATTAATTTCAGTTGAATAGTTCTTGATGCAAACTATGCAAATCTCCATCTTCAAAGATAATGTAGAGAGTACATAGTGTAGGCCATCGATAGGAAGCCTTAGCCCTTGCCTGGCTTCTTGGTCACCGTCCCACAATTCCTGCGGGGTCGCAGTCCAGCATCCACTGGCTCTGGTGTGGGGTCATTCACAGTTTGCAGGTGGATCTCTGCTCCACCATGGACCTCCATGGGCTGCAGGGGCACAGCTGCCTCACCATGGTCTGCACCAGGGGCTGCAGGAGAATCCCAGCTCCAGCGCCTGGAGCACCCTCCTACTTTACTAACCTCAGTGCCTGCAGAGCTGTTTCTCTCTTCTCACTCCTCTCTCTGCCTGCCAACACACAAGGTTTTCCCCTCCTCAAATAGATTATTTTGGAGGTTCTACCACCATCGCTGATGTGCTCCTCCTTGGCCAGCAGCAGGTCCATCTGAGAGCCAGCTGGCACTGGCTCTGTTNTATATATAAAGAACAATCATTTCTCAAAGATGCATTCAAACATACCATGCGAGTGTCTGAAATACTCTGTAGGAGGTGATCCAGGCAGGACTGCACTGCTGTTTCTATTTCCTCCTGCAACTGGGACTATTAAAACATTATTTTAAAAATCAAAGGAGTGGTAATTTAAATATGCCAGGGAGTCAGGGTAAGTCAATGTACCATATAATTTCCTGCAAACATGAGCTGAAGAGGATGAAGTTAAAAACAACTGTTTGAATTTGTGAAAGCAGACAAAACAAAACCAGCTGAGCAAGGAAGAACTGCAGGCAACGTTGAAAATAGGGCAGAAGTCTTAATGTTTGATAGCATTTAATTTCAATTAATGTACAACATTTAATTTCAATTAATGTACTAATACAAGTTATAGGATCTTGGGCATAAAATGTTGAAGAAAATAAGATGGTTTTGCTGAACAGAGATTCTGTAATAAGTGTTCACATATCTGTAACTTGTCCTTCTGCAGTCCTTCCACTGTTATTAAAAGGTAGTCACTCCATCTGCTTTAAAATTTCAGGTCTTTCACACATCTGGTTATATCTAATCTCACACACTTCCTCAGTTGCTAGGAGCTTAGAAGAGTACTTCAAGATTGACCAGAAGACTTATGTCAGCATCTGCTTATAATGAAGAAATATTTCAAAATACAGTTTTGTTAGCAATAGCAGTTATTTTAGTAAGGAAAATACTGCAAGGTCATAGTCATGGGGTCACTTAGTTTGGAGTAATTCGTCAATACAGTGTCACCAAATTATCAAAGTAGTGAATTATCAAAATATTATTTACATTGTGCCTACATGTGACATGTGCAGACAATGTTTCTGTGCAAATTGAGCAGGTAGTAGAAAGACTATAATTTCTAAATCTCATGGGTGCAAATATAAATATTAATTTGCAGTATGGGACTACTGAAGTAGATTAGTATAGTGCTAATTTTTGTGATTTAAAAAAACATAGCTAACATGTGATGTCACCATTATTTGATTTATAATGGATGTAATCTGAGGAATGAATAGAACAGCATGCTGTGGATCCAGGTCTATGCTCTGTCCTTTCAACCCCCTTAGAAACCAAACAAAGGAAAATAATTAATTGGATTAATAAAATGGAACTTTGATGTGTTCCATTAAAGTCTTGTCTCAGGAACTTTGGAGGGTCAGTTTGGATACTTATATAAACCTTCTCTCTACCACTGATGAAAAAATTTATTTTTTCTTTTAAATAAATATCTCATTTTCTTTATTTCTGGAAATACAGAAATACTGGAGCTTTACTTCCCTTGTACATTCTAGCCTCCCTAGCATTGTATCCCAGTGAGATGCGAACATATTCTTGGAGACAGTTTTTGTAAATAAAACCAGCAATTGTGTTTCAAACTTTTATGTGTCATTCAAATGGTAGAAGGAAAGAGGTATTTTTTTTATCCCCCACTGAAAACACTTTATTAGTGAGAAAAAATACTAGGTCACGTGTTTAGATTTACTGCTTTGGTTCTAAATGATACCCTGTCACAAGACTAACTTAAAATGTGTGAGTAGTCCTCTAAATTAAATTATTCACTTTTCTAAATTAGATATGCACATAAATAATGAGTCTACATTATGATAATCAAAGAAATTAAAACAATCACTGACAATCAATCCAGTCCCTATACAAGCGACATGCGTATTTTTTCCACTTTTCTTGCAATTCTAGAAGTTTTTTTAAATTTATTAATAAATTCTAATAGCAATACATTAAACAGATGCAAAAAATGGTGAAGGATGACAAATTATCAAATGCTATTTCCATTTTCTTTTATTGCCCTAAAATGGTATCTTCCTTAAAAATTAAAAAAACCCCATCACTCAAATGAAAAACATTTTACTACAGCTCTATGAAGCAGAAATAAAAATCCAAGCATGGAAATTTCTAACTACGTCTGGTCATGCTTTGCCATGGTAGACAATCTGTACTATATGGAGGATGTTCCTCATGAACTCGAGCTTCCTGCTAGGTTTTCATTAATCAAGGTATCACAGTCATTTCAAATTTCTTTGTTTCTGAAAGGGGATTCGTTTTACAAGGATCTGCATTAGAAATCTTGCATAACAGGTCTTTTTTTCTACCTATTTCAAAAATACTTCAGGCAGAGAAATATATTTTTCTCCTATTTGTTTCGTATTTTGTCCTTTGCACAAAAAA
Source organism: Falcunculus frontatus (assembly GCA_013398115.1). Lineage (NCBI taxonomy): Eukaryota > Metazoa > Chordata > Aves > Passeriformes > Falcunculus > Falcunculus frontatus. The sequence continues at coordinate 11,886 of VZRV01003810.1, forward strand.
CACAGCTGTGTGTAAAAACTGACTGCGACCTCAAAATTCTGCTTTTAATGGAAAGAAAAAGGATTCAAAGGTCAGCCAGCCACAATATATACTGAAATGGATTCAAAACAGTGACATTGTTGGAAAAAGTAATAGAATATTGGTGTCCCTACTATTAGTGTATCAAGAAGGTAAAGAAAGTGATAAATTATCATCATCTGTCTTTGGAAGGATACAGTAGGCAGATGCAGTCTTCCTTCTAGACCTCTTCTGTTGCTGCTTAGTGCTGATAAAATAATAGTTCTTGGACCAAGCCCCAGGACTGGAGGCAAAACATCAACACACAGAGAGCAGACAGAGGATTTTCAGTCCTAAGGCTATTTTAAGGGTACCTATTACAGAAACCATTTATGATTACCATGCATATGCTTGTGGATTGCCTGTGTTATGCCTCACTATTAAATGGTGAGGGAGAGCTAAGACCCATTTCTGACTTACATTTATAACTATCTTCATCATCACAGGTCTGCCAATTTCTTTAACTGATTGTAAGCAAGTGTTTACGTTTTGGCTTCTAGACAATTATATGAGCCCATAATGCTCTGCCTTGCTAACATCAGTCTTTGCAGACCAGCTCTCTACCAGGCTGATTCCCACAGCATGGGACTATGACTCAACAAATGGACACAGATACTGCTCCCAGCCCATGTTGCTAGTGGTCAATGCTGGCCATGAATGTACCCTGATCCACTCAGTAACCCATAACTTGCTTTCTCCATAGGGTTGCAGGGCAGATGGGCAGCAGTTGCTGAGAAGGAGAGAGTAATTGGGTGGGAAATTAGTCAAAAGCCTATGAAAATCTGGGAGAAAAACTTAGCTAGAAGGCAAATGTTTATTATCATTGCTGTTCTTGCCGATGAACCTAATGCACAGATTTAGTCTAGAATAAATGAACAGAATTCAAGAAAATGAAACAGTCAGAGAAAGCCACAGACAGGAATGAATACGTGCTCCATGAGCACGGACTCATCTCATTTATTCATTAAAATATTTATCCTCCAGAAGACACACACCTATGCACTCCATGCTGCCATCAGTTAATGTATCCCAAGACTCTACTCCTTCAAATAAGCTTGCAGTGCTTTTAAGGAAGAACTAAGCCTCCCACAGCATACTCCAACTGTAACACACAATGAAGGCTGCCCACATGTATAGCAAGGTGATAAAATAAGACAGCCCAGCCCCCAGAAGAACCACAGCAAGAAAAAAAGCAAGAGATACACCAGAGGAGGGCAAATATGCCAAGCTGCACCAGAAAAGCAAAGAAAAAATATAATTATGGGCTTAAGTCAAGGTGAAAATAAGATAGTGTTGAGAAAGGGCTGTGGGGGAAGAAACCAGGTTGGTCAGATGGGAGAGAGAAGGATCAGGAAAGAATAGTAGGGAAGGAGAGCAATGTAGGAGAGAGATTTCGTGGCACCATGGTATATTGCCACTGTCCCAGTTTTTGCACAGCAAAAATTCCCTAATTTTTCTGTTTTTAGCCTTTGAGACAAGTGGGAATCTTAAAAGCTTGAGCTTTTGTAAAGATTAAGTGTTAAGTCAGTAAAGGCCCAGCACTAAGCCTGCTGGAATGGTAGTGGGGTAGTCTCCAAGGCCTTTTCTGTACCTTCCCAAGGGTGAGACAGTATATGGCACTGAAGACTATGCAGTGCTCTTCAGTGCCAGCTTGTTCATTAGTACAGTGACTATGATGCACATTTCCTCTGGTCTACAACGAGTATTTATTAGCAATTACTTCTGTAAAAACTGGAAAAGGGTAGGGTAGGTGATGTGTAATAGATTCAGTATTGGTCCCACCATACCTAGAGATTGCAGACCACTCGCTAGTTTATGAAAAGACTAACAGGTAGAGCCTGAAGTAAGAGCAAATTAGTGTAAAGTTTTAGAAGCAAATGTTAAAACACAAAAGCCGTTCAACCTCCTAAACCACGAAGAATAGAAATGTGATCTAAAGGTTGCTTTGCTCTAATGTGTCTTTGCAAATGGAAGGTTATTATGCTGTTAATGCAAGTCCATGAAATGTATTGTATTCTTTTTTCTACTACACCAAACATCCAAAAATAATATCATTTCATATTTTCCATTTTAAACATAATGAGCCAAATTTTCAAGTGACATCGAAAGGTCATTTTCAAAAAAATACAGAACAATTACATGGCTGATTTTTGTTCAGTTATCTTGACAGTGCCTACATAGCAGGTAATTTGTCTTCCAGATGGGCAATTATGTATCACATGGATACAGAAATGCAACTGATCTTACACAGACTGTAGCTCTTAGGGATTTGGTGCCTTTCTGATAAGTAGAAACAAAGGGCACAATGAAAACCTGTTTCTCTACTCCTTCATTACTATTAAATCCATACATGACTTTAACATTTAAAATATTTTCTGAAATCAGGTTTGGCTCTAGCAGTTCCTGCAAGATTGTAATAAGAATGTCATCCACTAGCACTGAGTGTCTCAGAAACTCTACTGAATTTACTGTCAGGCCAGTTGTTCTCATTTATATGTTTCTATGCAGATCCCTTTTTTTTTTTCCTCTCCTTGAAAGAGCTTCTGCAATTTCTCTTGATACCCATTGATCAGAGTGGTAAAGAATGCTGTGTATCATTGAGCAACATCTTCTGGTACAGTAACTCCATTAGCCCTGCAGCTGCTGCTGCAGATGCAGCGTATGCACTCTCACAGCAAACAAGCCTTTCCTAAAAGCTGTGAGGGTGTGTGGTGATGGCAAGATTCCTCTTCCCTGCCTGGGGCAGGCAGTGAGATCTAGATAGCCTCTTTGGCCTCTTGACTTCTCACAAGGCTTCCAGTGCCACCATCTTCATCCTCCGTCTGCACTAGGATGTTACAGGGAGTTTTATGAATCACCTCCTTCTGAGAAATAGCACCTTTCAAGTCACATTAGCAGCCATCAGAAGAGTTTTGTTTCTGCTTCAATTGCTCCCTGTTTGCCCCAGGGCTCCTGGAGAAGTCTGCAGAACCAGTCCTCCACACTGTGAGTCTGCCCCATCTCCAGCCTGCCAGGATGAGGAAAACACAGACACTCCAGTCTGTGGCTGTTTCCTGAGTGCTGATGGCACAGCCCAGAGACAGGGTCCTCACCTCAAACACTTTACGAGTCTTCAGACAAGCAGAATTGTTCCATTTTCTCAGAGCAATCATGACTCCAAGCATTGGCCACAAGGAAAGGAAAGTGTTTGCTAACACCGTTTGATTTGGGTCGGTAAGTCAGTTGTCCTTTTTCCTCCCAAGCAGCTCATTTACAATTTGTCATCTGCAATGCAGGGGCAAGATGGGGCAAAGGCTCTCACACCTTCTCCACTGGCTGGGGAGCCCATGCAGGCCCGTTCTTTGAGGGGAGGAGGACAAAGACAATGCCACCATTCCTGGGTGAAGGCAGGCACTGGAGGACTGGGGGCAGACACTGGCACAGCCTTGGTCTGGTCTCACAGCAGCTGGAATGGACCATGCTGCAGAAGCTGAGACAAAGCTGAGCCCAGGAACAGGTTCAATTTTGCCCTTTTGGTCAATGAGCACTCCAGTTACAAGAAAACCCCTTGCAGAGTTTACTTGCAGAATTTTAATTTTTACAGAAATCAAATGCATAAATAATATACAGTGGTGGATTATCAGAGCAGGTGGGAGACATGATACAGATTCGATAAAACCCACTTCTACATTGCTACTGCAGCAGCTTGACTGAAAGTATTAGTTTGTGCTATAGTATTTTAAAATTGCCTTACTTTATTGTCCTTTTTTCACAGAATTGACACTGTCTTCTGATACTGAAAGGGAGGAAAAAAATATTTTTGAAATGTGTTTTTACATTGTTATCTAAGGGATATCAAGAGACAGAACGGAATCTGCTGCCCGGCCCCTGTAGTACCAGCCATTTGGAGGGCTGACAGTTTTCAGGGGCAGAGAAATGCAGAGAAGACAAAGCTTAAGAGTTAATAATTGGTGCAGATATGGTTGGTAAAATATGCCAACAGTCTAAGTGGCCATATAACAAAACAGATCAATTCTGCATTTATGCTGACTGCAGAATCATTCCCCATGGTTTTTGACCACTGAGCCCTGGCTCTTGCTGCTGCAGCTCCAAGTGTTCTGGAGCACCCAGCTGTATGGTACCCAAGAGAGAAAGCAGAGGCCTGAAAGCTGCGAACTGATTTCTTCTCCCCAGGTTTGAAAAAAATATTTCTTCACTTAGGTGAAAGGCAGATGTGTGAATCAACACCTGACAGCGTTGTTCTAAAAACAGGCAGAAGGCCTGTTTAAAAAGTCACTTTTATGTGTTTTATGGCCTTTGATTTTTTTTCCTGCATTATCGAGTTTTTACAGCACCAGGATTTTGCCAACTGTATGTGATACCAAGACAGGAAGTTCTGCCAAAGGATTTGCTTGAAGGTGGGGGAAGAAAGAAGAGAGTGTTCTTCAATTTAATGTCCGTGATGAGCAGTTTATAAGGTCTGCATATTTAAAGTACTTTGCATTGTTCCTGCATAATTCCAGCCTTGCTTTAGAAGCAAAGACATGACTGATCATCTCAGCTGCATTCAAAAGTTTCCATTTATTGACATCAGCTGACATTTTGTGAATTATTTACAGTGGGACACTAAAGCATACATTAAATCTCTCCTAAAAGCTTAACTATTCAAAGCGAATGTCTAGGTTTCCTGACATTGGAACATCTCATCCAAAAACAGTATGGAGGAGCCAAACTCACCCGTTTGGCCCCTCAAACCTACTGCTGCAATTTTATCATTCTGCAATTGAGACAATCTAATAAAGCACACTGAGCCTTTGAAAATTGGTGAAATCCAAAGTCTACATGTTTTCCTAAGGCAAGAAACTTCCAGGCTCACAGTTGGAACCTTTGAAATACAAACACTACAGGCTCTGCTGTGAACATCTTCCTCACCAGCTGCAAATCTTCAGAACTCCTGTACCGAGGAAGACAGTCCAGTTCAGCAGATCCCCACAGTCATGCTGCTAAACGACTTCCAGGAAATGATGTTGATCTCCTCTGGGATATGTGGGCAGCACTGCCATGTGAGGCACCAGAACACATGTCAACAACAGAAACCCAAAGGCTGCATGCTGAGACACAGTGGCACAGAGTGAGGATATTGATCCACTGGGGTAGGTAGAGGTTAAGGTCTAGGACTTCCATTCACAGAATTACAGAAACACAGAATGGTTAAGGTTGGAAAGGACCACTGGAGGCCATATAGTCCAACCTCCCTACTTAAGCAGGGTCCTCAGGACCCTAGACTGTGTTCAAGGGGCTTTGGACCATCTCCAGGGAAAGAGAATCTGCAGCCTCTCCGGACAATCTGTTCCAATGCTCAGTCACCTGCACAGTATAGAAGTTCTTCCTCATGTTCAGGTGGAATTTCTTGTCCATCAGTTTCTGCCCCTTTCCTCTCAGAAACATCAAGGAGGGCATGGCTCTATCCTCTGACACCCTCCTTTCAGACACTTATATACATTGATAGGAAATCCTCACAGTCTTTTCCATGCTGATCAGGCCCAGCTCCCTCAACTTTATTTGTAAGAGAGATGTTCCAGTCTTTTCATACTGAGGAGCCGAGAACTGGACACAGCACTCCAGGTGAGGTCTTACCAGGGCTGAGTAGAGGAGCTGGATCAGCTTCCATGGCTTGCTGGCAAAGCTCTTCCTAATGCCCCCCAGGATCCCATTTGCCTTCTTGGCCACCAGGACACTCTGCTGGCTCATGGACAGCTTGTTGGCCACCAGGACCCCCCGGTCCTTCTCTGCAGAGCTGCCCCCCAGCAGGTCAGCCCCAGCCTGTGCTGGTGCCTGGGGTTGTTCCTCCCCAGGTGCAGGACCCTGCATTTGCCTTTGCTGCACTTCAGATGGTTCTTCTCTGCCCATCTCTCCAACCTGTCAAGGTCCTTCTGAAGGTCTGCACTGCCCTCAGAGGTATTGGCCACTTGTCCCAGCTTTGTGTTCTCAGTGAATTTGCTGAGGAGGCACATTCCCCTTTTTACAAGTCAAGGGTGAACAAGTTGAACAGTTTTGGCCTTGAATACTGAACCTTGGTGGACATCACCAATGACAGGCCTCCAACTGTGCCACTGATTTTGACCCTCTGGGATCTCTTGTTCAACCAGTTCTCGATCCACCTCTCTGTCCACACATCCAGCCCACATCCCTGAGTTTGTCTGTGAGGACATCATGGGAAACAGCATGAAAAGACTTTCCAAAGTCCGGGTAGACAACATCCATCCACCACTCTCCCCTCATCCATTATTGTGGTTGTTTCATGATAGAAGGCAATCAAGTTGGTTAAGCGTGATTTCCTTATGATGAATGCCTGCTGACTGCTCCTGGCTACCTTCTTGTCTTCATGTTCAGAGATGGCCTCCAGGATGAGCCATTCCTTCACCTTTCTGGAGATTAAAGTAGCCAGTAGTTCCCTGGGTCCTCCTTCTTCCCATTTTTGAAAGCTGGGGTGCCGTTTGCTTTCTTCAAGTCCTCAGGCACCACTCCTGATCTTTATAACCTTTCAAAGATGGTAGTGTGTGACATAGCAATGAAGTCACAGTTCCCTCAGCACTCGTGGATGCATCCCATCAGGGCTACAAGTCCAAACTTGTGGATGTCAAATTTGACTTAATGGTCTCTAACCCAATTCTTCTCAGCCAAAGGAAAGTTTTCCTCTCTCCAGGTTTTTGCCCTGGTCTCCTGGGTCAGGGTTTCCCTAAGGGATGGGCTTGGCAGTAAAGAATGAGGCAAAGAAACATTCAGTATCTCAGCCATCTCTACAACCTTGACTGGGAGGGTCCATGTTCCATTCAGTAGCAGACCCACATTTTCCCTAGCATTTCTTTCATTACTGGTGTATTTGAAGAAACTCTTCTTCTTGTCCTTAGTCAGATTTAATTCCAGCTACACCTTGGCCTTCCCCATTGCAATTCTGCCTACTCTGACTATATCCATGTATTCATCCTAGGAGTCCTGTCCCTACTTCCACCCCGTGTCTGGGTTTTCCCCATTCCTTGTTCATCCATGCAGGTCTCCTGTCCCTTTTTCTCGCTTGCTAGCCCACGGGGATGGATACATATTCCTTGAACCTGGAGGAAGTAATCCTTAAATACTGACCAGCTTGTTGGACTCACTTTCCTGCAGGGCCACTCCCATGGCATTCTTCCATGAAGTTCTCCGGAGAGGCCAAAACTAGTTCTCCTGAAGTCCAGGGTTGCAATCTTATGTTCTCCATCCTTGCAGGATATTGAACTGCACAATCCATGGTCACTGCAGCCAAGGCTGCCTCCAGCCTTCTTGTTAGTTAGTATAAGGTCCAACAGCACACCTTTCCTTGTCGGCTCCTTCACAGCCTCTATGAGAAAGTTAACATCAGGGGCAACTTGAAAGAAACCTCAGGGATTGTTTAGGCCTTGCTGTGTTGTTCCTTCAGCTGACACCAGGGAAGTTCCCCATAAGAACCAGAACTTGTGACTGTGACTGTGAGGCTACTTCCAGATGCCTGTTAAAGGGTTCGTCTTCTTCCTCCTCCTCGTCAGAGGGCCTGTAGCAAACACTCACAGCAGTGTCACCTTTGTTAGTCTGCCCTTTAATCCTAATACATAAAATGTCATCTTGCTCATCATCCCCCCCAAGGCAGAGCTCCAGCTGCTTCCCTGCAGTTCTGTTCATCAGGCTCTGGGCTAAGCCTGTGGGGAGCTGAGGTCCCCATCCCTATTCACATTAACTCCACTGTAGCATCAATGTGAATAGTGCCTTGGTAAAGGTGTCTGCACAGCTCCTCCTGTGTCTCACCAGTATGGATCATAAACATGGGCCCCATTGTCTTTGTGCTGCTTTTCTGTAAGTGAGTATTTTCATAGGAGGGGATTTGCTGCTAATATTTGTGCTTGGAAAAGAGAAAATGTGTGAGGCTAATGCCCAAGCATGCTTAAGCACAGATTTCCCTGTTCAATGCAAGTTTCAAGAACACAGAAGATTTCTGAGCACATTTAACTTCTCTACGTCTTCCAGAAAATCCATGTGCCATCTGGGAACTGGACAGTGATCGTTTAGTTCTTTATGGATGTACAGAACTCTCCCACTCTAAATACAAGTGAAATCCTAGACTGGAAGCCCTTCTTCAAGCACATGCCTTAGGAAAATAGTATAATGGGAATCATTCCACATTAAATGCAGATAGTTCAAAAATTTCTACGCCCTTCAGAAGACATGCTATGCAGTGCAGCAGCAGTGAAGGACTATGGTTACATTGATGTTTTTGGTGATTCAGGAAGGGCTGAGTTTCAGGATAGGGAACAGTCGCTTTCTCTTGTATTGATGGGCTACTATACCAAAAGAACAGACCAAGGTAGGCAGATTGCAAGCCTTATCCCACTGAGGTGAAAATGAAGGCCATTTGAGAGTATTATTTATTTGTATAAGACCAGTGTTTTGACGAATTCTCAGCCTGTTAGGTTAGTATAAATGAAAATATTTAATGATCTTCTATCTGTTAAGTCAACAGCGTAGAAATTGTCATCAATAAGGTTTATCACCACCTGTTCCTAATGTGAGGAACAGTGTCAACTACCTGTCTCCTAAATCAGAGAATCATAGAATTGGAGAATGATAGAATGAAAGGGACCATAAAGATAATTTAGTTTCAATCCAACTGCCGTGGACAGGGACATCTTCCATGACACTAGGTTGCTCAGATCTCCATCCAACCTGATCTTGAACACTTCAAGGAATGGAGCATCAACAGCTTCTCTGGGCAACCTGTTCCAGTGACTCACCACTCCCACAATAAAGAACTTTTTCCTGACATCCAATCTAAATCTCCTCTTCTTTCAGTTTGAAACCACTCCTCCTTGTTCTGTCAAGTAACCTGCCCTTGTAAATAGGCTCTCTCCAGTTTTCTTATAAGATCTCTTCAGGTACTAGAAGCCACAGTCAGGATAGCCTGAAGCCTTCTCTTTTCCAGGCTGGACAAATCCAATTCTCTTAGCCTTTCCTAACAGGATGGGTGCTCCATCCCCTCAATCAACTTGATGGCCTCCCTCTGGACTTGCTCCAACAGGTCAATGTCCTCCCTGTGTTGGGGATGACCACACAAATGTTCTCTTCCCTGCCTAAGATGCATGCATAGTCACCATCACCATGGCATCTGGTGACACTTGCAATACTGTGTCATCACTTAATCCCCTTCTACAACCACAGAAACTGAGACATAGAAGACCTTCAGTTACAAGGGAATATCATGTACCAAGACTCAACTTCATACAGCAGATTTAAATCCAGAGTTACATCCTTAGGTCTTTGTCTCATTGGAAGCCAGCTGTTTGGGAAATGAAAATGCAGGTACTCTCTTAAAATGTTGCTATCAGTGCCTTGCTCGCAGTGATTCAGGAAATCGGTCATGAAACAGCTGTTTGAATCTGCAGGTGTTGGAAGGCGCAGGATACCACTTTACTCGACACGTCCCTTTCCTTTCTTTTCAAAATGCCTGTTTTCCGTCTGACAGCATTTGCTTAAGTCTCAGCTTCTGACTAAGGGGTTTAATGGCTGAAAAATTGCCTAAGGGTCAGAATCCTCCAGCTCGGTTCATCCTTGGGTCACTGCATTGATCTGAGACTGCGGACAAGAGCCTGACCTCTCCAAAGTATTTTATGCCTTGTACTGAAATGAAAGTATTGTACTTGATGCACTGTTTAGAAATGTAATTGACTTTAAAGACCCGAGAGTCTCTTGGATGAAGCCACTAATAGCATGCAAAGCTGTTACTGCCATTCTAAAACTTGCTGAAATAAAATTAATGCTATAAAGAGCAAGACCCTACCTAGCAGTCTAACTGGGGTTTCTTTTTTGGACATCCTGCTCAGAAAACCTACATGAAGAAGTATGAAATTTATACCCTGCTCTGATGAATCAGGCAACGTGTTGAGGACATTCTGGCAGCTAAAGGGCGCATTGCCCTATATTCATATCCGCACAGAAAAGTGTGTGTGTGTGTCTGCAGGGTGTTACCTCTTACCTAAATGAGCATTAAAGAGCACATGGGTGCAACAAGGTAAATGCATGCATAGATTCAGCACAGGCTGGATACCAAACTTTCCACGCACATATCTGCAAAAGAAATCTTATTTGTCTCCATCACTCTCAGAAGATTTGCTCCATGTATTCTTCTGCAGGAACAGCTGAAAAATGTCTTATGTATAACTGTGATACAATACACAGACATGTAAGCAAGAGGGAAATGGCATTAAAGAACTCGAAGCAATTTGGTCAGTAAAGCATGCTGTCGTATCCCTGGCAGTCTTTCAGAGAGCTACAGAACAGGTTTAACTGGTCAGCCATCTGTACAAAACTTTAAAAACATTTTCAGCTATGAACCATATAATCTGTAGACCAGCTCCTATCTGATAGAGCACAAGCTGTGAGAGTCCCATATTTTATCCCTAGAAAATCTCCTGTGTTCCTGTAGATCAATCCATCTGGTATAAATTAGAGTCTCTGTGAAGGGAAGTATTGGCTCTTGGGTTTTTTTATTCATCACAAAGGAAGATGTAAATATACTCTTTCTCCTTCTATTTTTTTATTCATCACAAAAGAAAGTGTAAATATACTCTTTTTCTTTGAAGACTGAACATGGAAAAAATATGGCAATGCAGCAAAGGAAAAGGAAAAGCATAGCATAAAAACAAGCATGAGCATATTTTTTTCCTTCTGTCTCACACAACATACAACCAGAGGGCATTTCATATCTTTATATTCTCTCAACAGCACAACCATATTCTGCATATAAAACCCTGGGGAGAAATTACTATAGAGAAACTCCACAGAGTCCTACACCAGCCTACCCTGTGGCTTTTTGATCTGCAAGAGGGGCTTTTCCCAACACAGCACAAGCCATCAGATGCAGATTTAATGGCCCAAGCCCCAGCTGTTGCTACTCATGAGAACAGGATTTGGGCTCTGCATATATTGCTGTACAGGCTGAAGCACCCAGGCAAAGCACCACTCCCATACAACTGAGCTGTATAAAGGAGCCTTGTATCTTGTGCAACTCAGAAGAAAAATAAGCTTTTGCTGAAAAATGTAGCCATGATTTTTTGTTGTTGGAGAATAGAGATTAGCTCAGTTGGTTAAAGGATGGTGCTAATAGCACCAAGATTGCAGGCTCAATATGGGCCATTCCCTCAAGAGTTATGGGTCCCTTCCAAATCAGAATATTCCGTGATCCGTGATCTGTATCGGCGCTAAATAATGTTTCGACAACAATGTTAAAGGACAGTTTTAAACCAACTCTTTATCCCACAGGTTTTCTAGGACTAGAAATAGAAAAAATTACCTGCAGTTTTATTTTACTCATAGCTTATTTTCTCAGTCCACCAGCTCCTGAGAAGCACTGTGTTGATACTGCTGGTCTAAGCTGTAGCACTTGAGTCATTCCCAGACACTTCACTGATAAACACAAACAGGAATCCCCCAATAATATTGATTTCTAACACCAGTGACAACATCCCTATTACTAGTATATGTGCCAGCATCAAAAAGATGCTGATTATTTCAGACATAATTAACGTTGGCAACAAATTGGTAGGATTGCCACAGGCTGCTAAAAAATATAGTTCAGAAGCCTGGAGCTGGCACAAAGGACAGAGACATTGCTCCCCCAGCTTGGCTCCACCAAGAGCTGCCACAACATTTCACTAAGGAATTAATGCCTTTTTCCCTTTCAGGAAATGCAATTGTCTGCTCTCAGGGTCTGTCACCCAAACACGGAGAGTGAATACTGCACCTTGCAGAACAGCCCTCAGAAAATCTGGCCTTGGACCCATGTGATCCCTGGGGAGCAGGGCTGGCTGAGCGCTCAGTGAAGCTGGATTGGGCTCAAGCATTTAACATGCATCCCTTCATGAAACACACGTGGGGAAAAAACCCTCTCATGAACCTGCAGGTTTCTCAAAATTGTAAAAGACCTTCTATGCTAGAAAGACAAATCTGTCCTCAGCTGCATCCAAAGCAGTGTGACCAGCAGGGCCAGGGAGGCCCTGGTCTGCTCTGGTGAGACCCCACCCACAGTGCTGAATCCAGCTCTGGGACCTCCAGCATAAAAAGTTATGGATCTATTGGACTGAGTCCAGAGCAGGGCCGTGAAGATGACCAGAGGGATGGAGGGCCTTTCCTACAAGGATACTGAGAGATTTGGGGTTGTTCAGCCTTGAGGAGAACAGGCTCCGAGGAGACCTCCTAACAGCCTTCCAGTGCCCAAAGAGGGCTGCAAGAGAGCTGGAGAGGCACTTTTGACAAGGGCAGGTAGTGACAGGACAAGGGGGAACGGCTTCAAACTGAAAGAGGTAGATTAGATATTAAGAAGAAAGTCTTTATGGTGAGTGTGTTGAGACACTAGAACAGGTTGCCCAGGGAAGTTGTGGATATCCCATCCCTGGCAGTGTTCAAGGCCATGCTGGATGGAGGTTTGAGCAACCTGGTCTAGTGGAAGATGTCCCTGTCCATGGTGGGGGATTAGAACAAGGTGATCTTTAAGATCCCTGCCAACCCAAGCCCCTCTGTGATTCTATGCAATTATTTTTCTTCAGGTTATAAAATCAGATAGGGTCAGTGAGCAGTACAGCAAAAGTAAAAAGGTACATTGAAGAATGTAATTATATGTATGAAAAGATATATTTCTGTCTGTATGTGTCTCAAAGTTCCAATTTCCTCCCCACTGCTTGTGGTAATTACACACACATAGCAAGATGCAGAGCTCAAGGAAAGCTGCATTTGTTCACACTACTGCCTGTTGAGTATGGTTTTGCAGTTTTTTTATAACAGTGTCTGACAAACAGCATTGCAATTGCCAAGGATTCTGGTGAGAGCAGCAGAATACTTCTGCAATGTCACTCAGTGTGGCCAGGAATGGTTTTAATCTCGCAGATGAGCATTAAACTTATGCAGTGCCCTTTGAATCAATGTACTCGGTACACACATTAATAATTAAGATTGAAATGCAATATAAAAGTGTGACAACACTGCACATTTAATCCAATATAGTTACACCAAAGCTGAATTTGGCCCACTGTATTGACTTTCAGAATTAAAAACAGAGGCACAAATAACCCAGGAGCTGAGAGGAAAAAAAAGAACCAGATATGTTGCTATGGGCAAAATATACTCAATGACTGAAAAAACAACTGTATGAAAGAATAGAGTAAAACTTCAAATACAAAACATTTATTTCTGTGTAAACATAGCATTTGGAAAGTGCTTGTGCAATGCTATGGCAGTATTTCCCTTACAGATATATGTATGTCGAAGAAGAAAGGCAAAAACAATCTTGTGGTAAGGTGGAGTGAATCTCAGCAATAATCAGGTTCACTGCAGAGAAGTACATGCAGCAGTTTGGGGTCTTTTGTTTTAATAAGCCCTCTGAAGCTGGAATTTTCACCAGTGCTTTTGAATGAGCTGTGCACCCTCTTTGTTGTATGAGGACAGCCTGTGTGCGCATCTATTACCCAAATGATGAATGTCAAAAAAGGCAGAATGCAAATTCAAGCTGCAGCCAATTAAAACCGGACTGGAAGACGTGCCAGGGGACTGTGGAGCAGCCGCAGCTCCCTGCTAGTTACTGGCGAACCCGCGGTGCGTGCTTTCAGCTGCGGACTCACACACATCCCCCACCCCCAACAAATCCCAAAGCAAACACACCATGCACTGAGAGTTTGCCTCACCAGGCTCCACCAATGTCCTGGTTTGTCAAATGCTGCCCTCGGAGGGAGTGCAGACCCCAGCACAGCTGAAGTGTGAGATCATTTCTGGACAAGATGGTCCCAAACAACAAGTGCTCCCCACTTGCTTGGATGCATAGCTCTGGGAGAAAAATCATGTAAAAAACCAGCTTGTACTGAGACAAAACAAAACCAAGCAACTCAAACCATCTAAAACACCTTAGAGTCGATGTGGGTGTCTCTATCTTCTTGAACCCTGTAATCCTGTCATCTACCACCTGCATCACCACTCACCCTCACTTTCATGCTTAATACTTGCAAGTAGGGTCCATTTTGACACAGTGAATTACTGGGAGACAGAAGGCTCTGCCCCAGTCAAGAAATCAGATAGTCATATCCCTCAGCTGTAATACAGTTTACTTCCCAAAAATTTAATAATATCTCCATGTAAAACTATACGTACAAGCTTCCACTATTGTCTTTTGTTACCCTATCCCCAGGCATCATGTAATATTTGCAACCTCAAAGATATAAAACATTCCAGCTGCTCCAAAATGTTCAGAAGTTAACTCACAAGAGTCACTGTGGTCTTTACACTTTGTTCTGGAGCTTTTAGAGACACTAAACTGTTCATGGACAGACAAGAGCAGGATTGCAGAACAGAGGAACAGCAAACATGAACTAATCACTCTAAGACAGCACAGTAAGCAGCAATTTATTTCAAGACTGGTTTAATCAAAACAAAAGATCTCTGCTCCAGACACAACACTTGATCAAGATGGCATTTTGCATTTGGATCACATTAGGTAGAGGAAGATACCTTTAGGGAATAAACAAACCTTTCCCTATGGGTCTTTCATATTGGCATCTCTTCTTCTCCACCTATATTTTACAGCGGTCCAAGTTGTGTTGCACAGGTGGTTTTTCTGAGAAAGGAAATTGCATTGGACAAACAGTGAGAAGCATCCAGGGGAACCCTGGTACTTACAAGTTCAGATTTCGTGCCCCTGTTTTATGATTCAGTGTTCCCAGGAAACAAGCTAGGGATGTGAGAACCTTGTGGCATAGAAGCACTGATGTCTTGTGTTCAGAGACAGCTGTGAAACTAAAATTTGCATCTCTTTTGCTAATAGCAGCCAAGAGGAATTAGGTACAAATGGATAAAGGCATGCTTAACCTCTTACTGGAAGCTAGTATGTCATTGCTGTTTGCTTATACAAGCTCCTACCTTCATAAAAGACCATCACACACTCACATCTACATATCCAGCTCCATCAAAAGTTTCTGCACATTTGTAATGATAGGCATTGCTCCTCTACAGGTGGTAGTAGGAAGTCACTTAAAGGAGTACTGACACCTGGGCCAAATAAAGAAGCCAGAAGTAGAAGTCAGAGGCTGCTGAGAAGGCGTAGTGAGCAGACAGTGAGGCCTGCCTTTCTGCAGGCTACCAGTGGGAGCAAGAGGAGTTACTCATTTCCTCAGAGACATTTCAACAAAAGTGTTGCTTTCTCTATCCTTCATGAAGCTTTGAAATTTCCCTTGCTCAGGAATTAGCATTGGTTTTTGGGTGGACCATGGTGGTGCCATGGGTGGTGCCCCAGCACAGGTTTTTCCCATCTGTGGCCTGTCGTAACTGAAAGGGAGGATTGGAGAGTTCACAATGAGATGAGAGCAAAACCAGAAGAGATCTGTTGTTCACCAATGCACGCCTGCAAGGCCAAGGCTTCAATTTACTCAGTACTCTGGGTGGATTCTCCTGGGGTGGAGGAATGTTATTTTTTATCATCTGCAATAATAATGTTTCAGTCCAATCTCCACACCTTTCAGCACTGATTTGGCTGTCGAAGTAAAGACAGTCTGGCCCTGATCTATTCCCACAATTTCTCTGCAATTTAAGGACTCTGCTGTGTGGCCTCCAATGCAGTCCCTTGCTGGAACCAGCAGCAGCAGCAGCAGCAGCAGGCCTGGGACAGGGGTAGTCCATGTGGTCTCACCAGGTCCATCATCATGGCATGATCCTGGGGCTGCTGGAGGAAGGAGGAAGTGAATGACACATGGGCCTCTTGACACAAGGATGTTCAATCAGCAGCTAGGGCACAAAGTTAGTACATTGCTGTAGAGCCATGAAAGCATTTTATGCATTGTTTGTATGAAAATTGTATTGCTATTTTCCCAACCCAAAAGCTGTTTTTATGACTTTTGCAGCTCCATAATGTCAGACAAATAATGCGTTCATCCTGGGTGTGCTGGTTTTGTCTGAGGTAGATTTAATTTTCTTCACAGGGGCTGGCATGAGGCTGTGTTTTGGTCTTGTGTTGAAAACAGGTTGATGATATAGAAATGTTTTTGTTGTTGCTGAGCAGTGCTCAGCCTACTTAGGCTTTTCTGCTTTTTGTACTGCCACTCTGGCAAAGAAGTTGGAGGTTCTTGGGAGGGTGGGAAGAGGCACAGCCAGGACAGGTGACCCCAACTGACCAAAGGGATATTCCAGACCACGTGGCATCATGCTCAGTGTATAAAGTGGGGAGAAGAAGAAGAAAGGAGGGAACATTTGGAGCGATGGAGTTTTGTCTTCCCAAGTCACTGTTATGTGATGGGGCCCTGCTCTCCTGGAGGTGGCTGAACACCTGCCTGCCCATGAGAAGTACTGAATTAATTCCATGTTTTTTCTGCTTGCATGTGCAGTTTTTGTTTTCCCTATTAAACTGCTTTTATCTCAACCCATGAGTTTTCCAGCTTTTACCCTTCTGATTCTCTCCCCAGTCCTGCTGGTGGAGGAGTGAGCGAATGGCTGCGGGGCTTGGCTGCTGCCTGGGGCTAAAACACGATATTGAGCCAACTAGATGGCCGGATATTCATCTTCTTCCATGGGCCTCTTCTGGTGCCATCAGCCCCTCATCCATTCCATTGCATTTTGGACAAGCTTCCCAGAGCAGTGGCACAGGCAAGCTTCCCACTGCAGACAGTGACAGAGGTTTTCACCGACAAGTTTGTTGTGTTTGGTTATTGTTTCCACTGATGCTTTCACAGATCCTAAGTTAATGTGTTTTCCTCCTGTCAAGTGCAATGACCTGCATTAACCTTTTCCATACAAATCAATCATCTACTTATTTCCCTCTGCACATGCTGCCTTCAACAACAGATTGATAATGAGAAGACATAGACAGACAGAAACCATATGATTAGGCCTTCATCTCAGAGGACATTGTAGTATCTGTCCTGATTTTCCTCCTTTTATCTCTGTCCTTTAACAAGGATATATGTTTTCTCAAGAATAAACAAAAAGGAAAGGAGAAGCAGGGGAAAAGGCTGGCTTCCTGAAATTTGGCCCATTGCAGATTTTTTATGCTTAAGGTCAGCTAATTTCTGGTACTCACATACAAGGCTACAGTCACAGATAATTGCTTGTCTTGGCTACTACGTCTTAATGATCTCCCAGACTGTCATACCATGGGGCCATGGTGCCTGGCATCTGTTGGCTGGACATGTCTGAGCACCCACACTTCAGGAGTGTCATATTTTAAACACACCTTTGTCTCCATAAAAGGGAAAAAATAGTTTCCTGACATGGCAGTGAAGCCTCAGAAGGAAATTTTTTGAAGGCAGAAGTGGTAGAGTGAAGGTTAATGAAATGCGTGAGGCAACAGAATTTTCTATTTGTCTCCAGTGCTAGTTGGGCATTTACATTAAAGCAAATGAAAAAAATTACGGATTAATAAAACATTAGATACCAGACATTGAATCAGAATTATAGTGCTGGAACAGAGCTGCCTGGAGAATATTACACAAGCTAACCACCTGATTGCTCTTGGGGTAGAACATGGATTTCGCACAAGATTTCTCTCTGCAGCACTGCTCCTTTTGTTCACAGTTTGTCTAATTCAGCACTTTTGTTAGTGGGCAAAACAGTCTCCTACTCTCGTTGCTATTTTAATGCACAGACTTGCACTCCTCTGACAAAGGGGTGGAGGTAGAGAAAGCACACCTCTTGCTGCATAATCAGGCATCATGGTGCCTTCAATAGGAGTGATGCATGGCCCAATAACCCTTCTTGCTGCTCCCAGCTCGTGTCTCCAGTAGCATCCAAGGGCAAGTGCTGGCCAGGAAATGACACCTGCACTAAACGTTCAGGGATGGGCCAGTCTGTGCCAGGATACAGGATCTGCTGCCTCCCCAGTGTGAGTCATGCAAGACATGTCTCTCCTGCTGCTCATTACTGGAGTCCTGCCACACATCTGTGCATGTGCAGCAGCACCTGCAGCTTAGAAACTTATTTAAAAATGTAAGATGAGGGCTTTTAGCTTCTGGTACTTCTATATTCCCTGAGGGCAAGGAAGATACCTGAAAACTAAATATACAGCTCAGTAAGACAGAAGAATTGATAAATACAAAGGCATGTTTGATGTGAATGTATAATTGTTTGCCACCTGCTACTAAAGTTTTACCATACCAGGAAAAAAAGGAGGAAGAAGAACATGTCAGGGAACACCTTCGGTTTGGAAACACATAAATCACAGAGCTAAGTGGCTCACAAATACCATATTTCTTTAATGCTGTTGAAAAGAAATCCAGGACTCATCTAAAATACATGTTATTCAGAAATAACTCACGAAGTAATTTTTGCAAATTAGCTTTGTCCTCAGAAAGGGTTTGTAACAACTGCTGTTCAAAATTGTTTTGCTGTGTTTCACCCAGCTAATGAGTCCAAATCACTGTTTTGGTCACGGCAAGGGTTAGACTCAGATTGCTGTAGCAAATTCGTAATTTCAAAAACAGTTTCCCAACACTGTTGCAAATTACTGACATAATCCCTGCACATCTGCAGTGTGGAGCACAACCTCCATTTTCAGAGCCAAGCAGTGCTGCTCAGAACCAGCACTCAGAAGCCACGGCAGCTCATCTCAAAGCCCCACAGCCTGGCTATTGCTGCCCCCCACGGAAGGAGCCAGTGGGACTGCTGGAGCTGGACAGCAAAAAGGTGATGTTTCCAGTGCAAGGCCTGAGCTGTTTTGTGTCGTCCAGCTGATTCCCTGAGCAGATACCACGAAGCTTACCAGACAGTCATGGATAGGAGGGACACACCTCTGCTCCTTATTGCCAAACAACAGGAAAACCCAAAGCACAGATGCTCAGCTCGGGGGACATTTGCCAGACCCACAGATTGGAGCTGTGGGGTGTCTTGAGATCCCAAGACTGAGAAACTGTGAAATACTGCTAATATTCACCTGAGCTCAGATTATCAGAGGGCCAAAAATAGAGTGGGATCATCCACAAGAGAGACCCAAACCTGCTGATAATGGACTCCAATACTTCTGGCAGTAATTTCATTCTCTAGTTTTATATAAGATCCTGATGGAAATCTTATAAAAAATAACTGAAAACAAGTGATGGATGATAAGAAAGAATCAAATGAAGTCTGAAAAGAAAGCAAGGTAGATTTTCTGCTTCTTCCCTCCTATGCTTATATAAAGAATGGCATACTTTAAATTGTGAAACTATTTCTTAAGCAGTTTATCTCATAAAACTCATTATGCAGCTTAAGTTTAAAAAAGAGAATATTTTAATTATAGTGACCTTCTTTGGAACTGCTTTGAAAATTACTGGAAAAAGGCATTATCCAGGAGCTACACGTTCCTTCAGTATTAAAAGACAGAGCTTCACAGGATCCAAAATAATGATTGAACTACTTTGTGAACAAAGATAAAAACTATCATTATGGTAAAACATTTAATTTAAAAAGCCATGAGTTTTGGCAATGTTATAAGCTTTCATTTTTCAGGGCATACACCAACTTCCCATCAAATGGGGTTATAAAAAAACTTATTTTCTGGAAAGGCTATGACTGCCCATATCAGAACCTTTGCATGTGTGTCTCAAAGCCGCTTCATTCATTGCTGAATACTGGATTAGATCAGTGACTCATCCACTATCATAATTTTCAAGCTACTATTCTAAACAAGCATAATAAAAAGGAATGCAAAACCAGCTTAGATTCTGCTTAAAGAAAGTGATTTTTGGACGTAGTTAACATGCTCATATTAGTAACTATGTTCTCAGCCAATAAATTCGCCTTCTTTGTCCTGAAAGTTTGTTCATCCCAGCATGGAGACCCCTAACAAGGACATTATTTTCAAGATATTAGTCAGCACGGAAACATCCATTTCAATGGAAGCTACTTTAGTAGCTTCACTAGGTAATCAAGTGGTAACCCCTGTTACTATGTAATTGTCACAAGATGCTTGCCTTGGCCACAAGACTAACAGGGAATGTGTGAGAGTATTTGTTGTACATCCATCTTCAGCTATGCAGGAATTGAAAAATGTGCATTAACAAAATCACGCTTTCTTCAACACTTGAGAACTTAACACCAGCAAACCTACTGGCAAAAATGGCTAATTATCAGATTAGTTCAAAAAAAGAGAATGTCAGTATTAATGTATCTGATCACACAGAAATGCTCAAACTGAATATATGGTTCTCTCTACAAAGCCTCTGTATAAAGCCTTCCTTCGTAAACATTTCTCAATGCTTCATTTAATATTTCTACCATACAAAGAATTAATTAGTATTCTTACAGATGTAAAATATTTAGAATACTTTTTAACTTCTGCAGAATGCTATTTTTGTGCAGGCAAAATTATCATGAAATATTTTTGCTTACTTATTTTACTGCATGCTAAACATAGCTGGTTTTGTATTTCACGAAGTAAACCACCCCAAAAGTCCATTTGAATACATTAGTGCTACAACCAAAACATAAAACTTGTCTCAGTTCATATTTTTCTTGGCCTGAAGTATTTAGAGCTGAGCTGCAATTGGCAAATGAGTCATCCCTTGTCTTGGGTGACTCTCCTACTTCCTTGATTTATTTCTTAGGATAGAAGATCTTCACTGACAAGAAACTGACTCTCAGAGCAGAGCTAAATTACACATCTGAAATGAAAGCTGCATATTGGAGATTTTGGCTATTGAGACATTGTACCTCTGCTTTTGCAGCTGTGATGCTCATAATGGAAAAGTATGCAGAGGACAAGGGATGGGTCACTGTGAGTGCCAGGGGCCTGTGGATATGGGCACTCAGTGGAAATGACTCAGAGAGAAGGCTGCCAGGCAGGAGTATGACCATTGCTGCAGCCAGCTACTTCCAGTAGGCTCACAAGCTTCCTGGGAGACTCTTCCAGAGGTCAGTGTTTGCCCAGGTGCAGCAGCCAGAGAGCAAAGGAAAGCTGGAGTGACAGAGGTTCACTGCATTGCATCACTGTCTCGATGCACTGCTGTCATACTGCTGGGCTGCAAAGACAAATCTGGAGCAGAGGAGATGGATTTACAGTTTGTATGGAGGTCTCTGGTGAGGTTTAGTAGCTGAGGACATAATTTTGTCTTTTTGATCTTTTTGTCTTTTGTATGGAAATGACTTCAATTTCAAAAAACGCCCACCCAAACCAAAAACCAAAAACACAGCACCCCAGTATCTGAAAAGTATTTTCCAAATAGTTCCTGCCTGCCTAAAACAAATCCTTGAGAACTAAACTATGTAATTCCACCTTTGGGCATCTCAGGCTTTGTTATATCCCATACATTTATCCCGATCTACTCACTGCTTGTATTAAGCCAGTATTAGTCTGGTATGCTAAATGTAGAGAACAGAGAGTGAGAATGACCTAATATTAAACATAAGTTCTATTTTTGCATTTTCAAGTGATCAAGTTAATCTGTGTGTACATCTTGCATGTGACAGTCACTAATCTGCCACAGCAGTTCAAACCAGCCCCTTTTAAAGGAGACATTCTGCACCTAGAAGGTGCAGGGAAGTGATTCTGCACAGATCTATGAAGATAACAGTAACTGCCTTAAGGCTTTACAGTGACTTCACAACCATAAGGCACCATGAAAATGGAGCAGATCATGAAAGACATTCCAGCCTAACTTCTAGCAAAGCTTGTGAATGGGTTCTTGCTAAGAAATGTGAAAATGCAGAAGATGATGGCAAAGTGACTCAAGCAAAAAGACTGGATTATAATGCTATTCCTATTCATACCCTTGGTGATAAAGTAAGTTTTATTCAAGATTTGCACATAGCTGTACTATACATAGAATCTCCATATTGCCTCGATATTGTACTCCCTCTTGTAGCACAGGACAAAACTGGAGTCCTGTCTCAGGCGCACATAATTATCTATATGGGCACAGTTTGTCTGAAACTCTGGAAATAACCAAATTTTTGCCTATCTGGTTTTTATCTCAGAATTAAAAGTAAATAATCCCAGGATTTGGTGGGGGGTTTTGGTTGTTGCTTTGGGGTTTTTTTGAGACGGGAGTGCTGCATTATGAACTTCCGTGTCTGTAAAGAGTGTGCTACAGCCGAACAGCTTGAATCTTGACAACAGATTATGTTTTGCAGATGATTTTGGAACACAGCATGAAGAAACAGTATCTATTTAGAGATTAATAGAAAAGTAGGGTGAAATTTACTTCTAGATAATGGTTCCATTTAGATGATAAACTATGTAGCTTAATACACCACAGATAGTCATAATTTAATCCTAAAGATTATAACAAATTCTGAATTACTTTCATTCATCTGCCGAAAGTGTTTCAGAATGATAAAAAATTCATTCTGTCAAACGTGAACATGCCTGAATACCGAAGCACCCTCTCACAGGACAATTATGGCTTCATCCTGCTGCTGAAAGGCTAAGCATGTCTATCAGCTATTATATTTTATTTCTAATAATTCTGACCTGAATACCAGCTCAATAGAAAAATCTGACTTTACATGCAGTAACGTACAAAAACAATGCATTTCCTGAGGAAAAAGTTGGGGCCCAAAGCTTGTTTCAGCAAACTGACTTGTTCTAGAGCTAAGAAATTATTTGTCTGGGAACATCTTATAGTCAAGTAGGGAATTGGAAAGTGATTTCACTCCATCATATATTCAATCTCAGGCCTGATTGCACTTTATGAACTGAGATAGCAATTGAAACAGGTTAACCTTGCTGTACTCTATCCTATTTTTTATTTTGCAGAAAAAGATACTGGCCTTTCAATGTCTCAAGCTTGGTAGCACTTCTTTATATCCATAATATTGTAGGCTGAGACACACAATAGTGTTTGTGTATGCATCTTTTAAGACTTTTGCACCATTTGTATCCATCAAAGTGCCATTTTAAATACTAATATGAAAATTACAATGACTGAACTTTCATTTTTGAGGAGCAGAATATAGACTTCGGTAAAGATGCATTTTGGAACAGGCAGCAAGGAAGAATTGAGAATTCACCTTAGAACCAATGACATTAAATAGCACGCATTCAACATGACAGATTGTCCTCTTCCCTGTTCCTGTGCCACCTTATGTACTCAACACCCAGGACATATGTAGTCTGAATTCAGTCAGTCCACAGTAGGAAAATGAAATTCCCTCTCCACTGTAAAGGGATCAGACTGTGATCACCTTCCTTCCCCCAGAAGCATCAGGCACCCCTTTTCTGTGGCTGGAGTACCTGGCCTTTCCTCCACACATCAAACTGCAACCACATAGGTTCCACAACAGCATATTCCCTCAGCTATGGATGCTTCCCATTTCTCCTCTCCTAGTACATCCCACTGCAAGGTCTGGGATTGCTGGGATATCTGAAAACTATTGTCTTGGAATATTTCATTGTCCGTACAGATCTTCTCTGCATCAGGTGGCATGTTCCCACTTTCCTCCTAAACTCTGCAGAATAAACACCTTGCTTTGAAATGGAAAATGCTGCACTAGTTGTACAGACACTGTACTGGGCAATGACTGCTTTCCAATAACTGGAGCTGGTAAAAAATATTGCCCTGTGTTCACCTGAAAGAGAGCTCAATAGACTTTTAATTACAGTTGTGGGTCTGGTTTGTGGGCTTTAGGGTGCTCAGCTGGCACCTAGTTCTTTCTCTCAGATGAAGAATCAGTAAAATTGTACCCTCTGCGAACTTTACTCCTTGAGTCTTGCCACAATTTTTCCTTTAACTGTGATCTTTCCAAATGCAAAACTGTGTACTTGTGAAAACACATCAGAAGCTTGCAAGAGGTGAAAATTGCTCTACTCATCTTCTGGACAGAACACAAAGCCCTTTCTGAGATTACACTGCTTGTCACTACCAGACATAGTTCATTAATTTGTGAATTTTATAGGAAAAGGGATCTTTTCCTATGCAAAACTTATTATGATAGGCTCTTTCCTCCCACCCTTTAGGAGATTACTTTCAATGGGCCAGCAGTGATGCTCACTGCCAGAGTCACTCATGTATTTTCACAGACTGAATGTTCAGAACATGTCCCTGAAGGGGATGTCTTTGAACAGCTTAGTCAGAATTGTATTTAGCAACTCTCTTTTGACCCTGGAACATGGAGGACTTGAGTCAGCAAGTCTGCAATGACCGTGTTCCTACAGACTTTGTCACTCAAAGAAAAGTCATGGACGGCGTGATGTTTGAGAGAGATACTTAATTATGGCATTAGAACATCTCCCCTCATTTATCAGCAAACAGCTTAGCAAAGACCACAGCTGATGCAGCAGTTGCCTTATTTGGTTTCTCTAAAGTTAAAGCAGAAATCTAGGCCTTCCTTTCCAGCTTCAGATATAGTGGTATTTTGGAAAAGCTGTTCTTTTCCTGGCAGAAGCACACAGTATGTCAATAAATAATTTTCTTTTCCTCAGAAGTTTCTGTTACATCTAACTGAAAATTGAATTTTGCAGATAAAATATGTTTCTGAAACAAGAGGTAGAGGGCCTTTGATGCTGGGGACTTTTCTCCTCTACTGTTTTTCCCTACAATCCAGGAATGAGAAGATCACTGTAGCTAAATTCAACCACCACAGCCAAGCACACATCTTTCTTCTTTTTTTTTTTTCTGTGGTGCCCTTTGTATTTTGAGCTACACTACTGCCCAGCACTGCAGTGCATATTCCCACACAACAGCTACCAGCTCCTGAGTCACTGAGAAATTGAAAACCAAGCTGTGATTCAGCAAAATGCCAATCAAATTGGAAAATAATATAATATGCAACACAGAGTAAACCGCAAGTAACTCAAAACCCAAAGGACGATAAATGCCGAAGAAAATCATTACTTTTCTATGGAAGAATATTCTTCATTAGAATGGTGTCATCCATCACCAGCTGTTACAGCAGTTAAAATAAAAACAGCTACAAACGTATCAATATCTCAAATGCTGCTGTTCCTTTCTTTCTTCCTATATGCCCAACAAGCTTAAAATAAACAACTCTATAGTGCTTGATTTTTACAATGCCTTGTTCCTGCCAGCCCAAGATTTCACTCTAAAAGCTTTTTAAATTGCAGGCTTCATTTGAGCATGGCTGTGGTCAACCTGACAGCTACCTTGTGAAATTCCCAAGTTGGAGACTTTAGTCTTTTCCTGATTTCAGACAGCTTCCATGTAATGAGAGAGTTTTAACCTTCCCCTTATCTGCCCGCCTTAGCAAAGCAGGAGAGACCATCAATACAGAGGACTCATGCAGGGTCCGTGGTTAACCTTTCCTCTTACAGGTTGGTTAAGAAAACTCTGAGCCCATAGTGAGCCTTGAAAGGAGCAGAGAGGAAATATTTTTGATTTCACTGATTAATTTCTGAGGACCCTGAAGAAGCCAAAAGGGTTTCCACATAAACTAGGAGGGTGCCCGGTTAGACCAGCCCACTCTTCCCAGCCATAAGCTTCTTCCACAGATTTCTTTTATGAAAAGCAGCACAGACCTCACCCCACGCAGCAAAACATGTGAACTTACTCCTATGCACTGTCTAATTAGTTTCAGTGGAGAGTGAATCTCAAAATGTCAGCTCCTGCAAGTCATGCTGACCCATATCAGCTGAGAATCTGCCTTCTAAAATCTCTCAAGAGGACATTAAATGGATTCAAGTGTGACATTCTCTATCATAGCTGCCTGTTCAAGGAGAGCTCTAGTGTAAAGGGTGAACGGGGAAGTTAGTGCAAGGTTGCAAACACTAAGTGCTTCAATTTCTAAACATTATCTTTTAGGATATTTTTATTTCAGCAGTACCCAAGGCAGCACTGGGAGCTGACTGTGAGATACAGTCATTTCCCATCCATATACAGAACAATCTGCAACACTGTGCATGCAACCCTTGCTTTTGTTCACTTTACTTTTAGCTATTATTTTTTCCTTAGAGTTTTGGGTAATGAACTCAAAGATGAGAGAAACACCCTAGTCTATCTGGAAAGAGCAAAATAAAATCAAGAGCATGGGGAAAGTATTTACAAGATCATTCCATTATTTTTTGACATAAGTTTTCAGAATGAGTCTTATCTCCAACCTTCTGCACGCCACGCTGGGGTGACACATAGCTTCCACCAGCCTCCATTTTGTGCTACCAGTGGCCATAGCCAGATACCCAAGTCAACAGCAGCTGCTGAAAGCCACAGCTGGGCTCCTGTCCCTGCTGCCCAGCTGAGTCTCTTTGGGTAATAGCTCTCCAGAGTTTGCCAGACTGTCACGTTTTGCCACTGCCCACATGCAGAACAGCCACACTCTTTTGCATCATGCTCAGAAGCGTTGAAAAAGGACTCTGCTGCTGTGATTTCCTTATAAAGCATACTCCTTGCCAGGAGCTGCTGCAGACTCCTTGTCTCCAGCTGGTGCTGGAGATGTTACATTTGCCGGAACATCTCTCACAATTCCATCATTCAAGATGAACAGCACCCAGAGTTTCTCTCTAGCTTCTCTAAAGCACAGGTAGCAGGACTGAGTGTGCCTGCATCTCTCATCCACCCTGAGTAATAGGATGGGGAAAAGGAAAAGACACCCTCCCCTTCCTTCCCACCTCTGTACTGGGTCCCTGCCTGCCTCAATTCCAGTAGCAGCAAAATGGCACTCAGCTGCTCCTTGGTGTGCCCACAGCAAAACTGCTATTTAACATCCATGGGAGATGGATCTAAATCAAAGAGCCCAAACCCCGATCTGAATCCCCCAGGAGCATGGTGTGTACTGGTCTGGGGTCCTTCTTCCATGTGCCACCAAGGCTGAAGATGCTCTGCTGCAAGCTAAGGCTACAAAAATCGGTATTCTGCTTCTGAAATCAGCTACTTTCTCCTCCTTGACTAGAGAAATGAAGATTACACAATCTTTAGAAAGAGAGAGAAAAAAGGAACTTCAGTGCCCCAGGCAGCAACGCTAAAGCAGATGGTGAGATGTGCTGCGGGAAGAAATAACCATAAGGATTACAACAGCAAACCATGACCCCTGACTATTATCAAATACCTACTGAAGTATTTTTCAGAAAGAAGAATTTGTCTGAAATCCAGTGACATACTAAGGCTGAAATTTGTAAAAGCAATGCTTTGTCGATGCTTCCACACGGAACATAGACACAGCAACCATCAGAAAAGAACAGGAGTCAGCTGTGTAGATTCAATAGGCTACATTTAAAAGGATTTTTGGTGTCAGGTTCCAACAACCAGTTTAAAAAACTGGAGACCTATTACCTCAACAGCTTGTGGGAAATTAGCCTGGATAATGGCCATTTATGCTAATACTTACAAAATGCCCTTGCGAAATACAGAATGCCCACCCCAAACCACCTGGATACCCGCGTGGGGGAGCAGCAGCAGCAGATGCTTTTCTCTTTAAGACCCGAAGGCTCAGAGCATTAGCAGCTAAGCTTTGCCTGGGCTTCATTTAAATAAAGAGTGAGGGTGATTTTTATGGGAATCGTGCCCTCTGTTGATGCATCTCATTTTACTGAGATGATGTTGCTGGCTGAGGCACAGCTGCTTCAGTAAAATATGTTCATAGCCAGGAAAGGGTTGGTTTTGTTTGTTTGTATAGGTTTTTGATGATAATTTTCCAAATAACCCCACAAGAGACATCTCCTGACAAGGTCTACATAGAAATGCACCAACCTGGAAAAGTTTTTCTGGTCACTACTTATGAATTTCCCTCCTGGGATGAGCGTGAGAAGAGCAGGCCCACGTGCCCACATCCCTCTGGTGACTATATACCTGAGATAAGAAAAACAGTGTCTTGAGCAAACAGGAGCAGACAAGGCCATGCACTGCCATGTGCCTGAATTGCTCCATTTGCAGGATTTTAGTGGCAGAGCTAAAAAACACAGCAAGAATGAGAAGACTAATAACAAGATTAACAACAAATTAAGTTTATAGAATAAATTAAGGCTTCACAAAGTATCTGTATTTCTTCATTTGTTCCTTCAGACATTTGTCTTTTCCAAATCATACTTCTAACAAATATTGTCTCCCCAAAAATATCGGAGGAGGCAACGAAACTGTTCAAATGTACTATGTTATATTCAGCATATAGAATATGCCAATATAGCAATACAGAATACACATTAATTTTCCTTTAAGACTGTTCTTTAAGCAAGGCTCTCTAAGCAAATGTTTTATCTCCCTGGCGTGTAAGGCAGCATTACATTGGCTCAGGCTAGATGTACCATTAAACGACTGGGGCAGCCCCTCCAAGCACTCTTTTTGGCCTTCTACCATGCAGATTTTATTAACAAGACCCAGGTGTTGTGTTCATTAGGGATATTTCTAATGGCATTCACCCCAAGTCTTTCTAAAGTATCACTGCTTTGTGCTGGTTTTTGGACCCATTTATTCTACATACCACTATATCCTTTTTCACATTTGTCATGCTTGCTGGAGCTGTAAGCCACCCTTCCCAGCAACCAGCCATAGATGCATTATTTAATATCCTATGATATGTATATTTTCTTCTTTTTTTCTTTTTTTAAAATTCATTACAAGTAGTGATTTCATATCTTGGTGCAATTCTTGGATGCAAGTTTGGAGCAGATTGGCCCCAGGGTATGTGCATAGACACAAACTTGGAAGGAAAAAAATCTGTGGAGTTCTGTAAAGACTTGCTATTTCCATCTCAGAAGTGAATATGTTATCAGAGATCAGGACAGAAAGCTTGGGAAACTACTAGTGTGGTTCAGATTTACAAACTTAAAGCCAAGAGATCTGGCATCTGCCCAATAACAATACTGGCTGATTCTCAACAGAAAGAGAAAAGTCTCATAAGGATCCAGAAAACTTTGGAAATGTTAATTAAATGTTGAAGTTAAGATTTTAAGTCAATGCACTTAGCCTGACCCCCTGTTTGCATTGCTGCCTCTGCCTAGCAAGAGACAGCCATCTGTCACGCAGCTGCACTGGCTTTCCCAGGCCTCACCATTTCTCCATAGGGAGACAATATTCATCACCTGCTGCCCACACAAAGTGTCCCTGAAAGGGACAGGGTAGGCAAATACCTTTCCCTCCTTCATTTCTTACCCGCCTTGTCCTGGGGTGGCTGCTGTCCCACAGCCGGGGGACAAGTCCTGCTCACCCTGCTCAGGTAAGAAACTTCAACATGGAGGGAGTTGCCAGTCTCAGGTCACATTCCTGCAGATTTACCATAGACCAAAGAGAAAAGGAATACCAATTCCCCACCTTCAGAGACTCCAATATATACTTACGTATTGGGCAGGCCTTACGGCATTTCAGTACTCAAAGGGGAGCTGTAAGGAAGATGAGCACAAACCCTTTAGCAGGGTCTGTTGTGACAGGATAAGGGATCATGATTTTACAATGAAGGAGGTTCAATTTAGATAAAATATAAGAAATTGTTTACAATGAGGGTAATAAAACACTGGCACAGGTTGCACAGAGATGTGTCCCTGGTCATGGTAAGGGGTTGCCCTGCATGATTTTTAAAGATCCATTCCAACCCGAACCCTTCTGTGATTCTATGATTTCAGACGGAAATGTACCCTGTGATGACAGCTTCCGTGGGCACAGATAATGAAATCCAAATGGAAAAGGATCCTAAAAGTTCGCCATTGCAATGAGACCATGCAGTACCACTGAAAGCCCCATTGCAAAAGGATTATCTCCCTCAAACTAGCTCAAACATCACAGGTACTTATGGAGGTGGCACAGGAGCACAGCAGCAAGGAGTTTGCTCATAGAAGACAATCATAGACACACAGTTTCTTGGTTTCTTGCTCAGCTTGTCATGGTTGCATACTTTAACTAAAAAGGGATACAATGAAATACTATATTCACCACCAAGTGTTATTATAGAGCCCACTTGCATTTGTTTAGGATAGGTAATTATAATATACCATGCTACATTGCGTGCCATTAAACGTATCTACAATCATTGTCATCACCTCGCAAATACATGCACTGCTTTACTTATAAGGGATTGACATAAGAGTAATATATAAGGGGAGAGTGTCCTAGAGACAACATAGGTTTCTCAGCTAAGCCTTTGACTGAGAGGAGTCTGATCAAACATGCTTTCCCATGTTCTGTATTAACCGGCTGATTTCTTTTTAACTCTGAACAGTAAGATAGTCTCTGAGAGTCTAAAAATCTCACAGAATAATTAGTCATAACTTATCAGCTTGCCTCCTCAATATATTCATTAGTTTCAGAGATTGGAAGAAAAGCCTGGACGTTTCTAATCCCACTCCCTGCTTGAAACAGACTTGATACCAAAATTATAAGCTATTTTTCATGGCCTCACCAAAAAAGGTTTTGTATACCTCCAAGGACACAAGACCCCACAGCATCCCTCAACAGCCTGTTTCAGTGTAAAGACTGTCACAACGAGGAACCCTTTCCTAGTACATGATCAGAATTTCCCTTGGTGCAGATTGTGTCCATTAATCCTTATAACTTAGAAAAGGCTCGATCTCCATGTCCTCAATAACTCTTATTAGGTACTGGAAACAGCAACTAGATCCCCACCACTAGATCCCCTTTCAGGCTTTTTATCTCCCTGATGAACTTGGCTCACATCCCAGGAAAAGCAAATTTGGGTGTGTTATGTCACCCCTGGCCTCTTGCAGAGTGCTCACTGAGGTGAGAGGAAACACATTTCCATTCACCTAAACTGTCGTTTTCAAGCTAACCCCTACTTTGAGCTGACTATCAGTAAGACTGATTTTAAACATCAACTGTTTTCCCCAATAGCCACGATTCCTATTCTGGTCCCACATCAGGAGCAGCAAAAAAAGCAGAGCACAAACCACTGTTATTTTTGCTGCTTCTACCTCAGCCAAACCCAGGAAACAGAGTTTCTCTAAGGACAGGACCACCCTGTGAGACTGCCAGGCCAAGGAATTGTGGTTGCAGATGGAAAAACAAGAGTCTTCCATGTACGGGGTTTTCAGATCAGCTAGTGCTCTTTCTACACTAGTACTGATCTAGTTCTCCTTTTGTTTGCCTCACAGTAGGAAAACACTGAAAAAACCCAAACCTGGGTACTTGATTTATAAGCCTTTTGGAGAAAGGACTGACTTTCTTACACTTTCCATATAGTACCAAGCAAGATGCCAGATCTTGAACAAGGGATTCATAAATAGGTAGGTGTATTACTAGGCACGTAAGAAAATAGTACATATATAAAAAAGCCTTAAACTTGTCTTGCATTCAGAGTCATCAATGGCTCAGCAGTCCCCTCAAAAGAAATCCTGTTAATTTTAACATTGGGTAATGAACACGGGCCTCTTCCCTGTTTAACTCAGAACAGATGAGGCATCTCTGCATCAGCTGTTCACACTGCTGCCTGCACTGTAAATGCCAGGGTGATCAGATTTCTCCTGTTTTTTAGATATTTCCAGTGCAATTTCCTAAAATAATAAAAATGTTTAAAAATTACCAAGTAGTATTCCCAGTGGTCATCATCTTTTAAAGGAGATAGAAAAGCTGACTAAACTGCTTTTGGGACAGCTCTGTTTGCGTTGTCTGTACCCTTTGCTGACCATGCAAGTGGGCAAGTGCATTGAGAATCACTAGGTGCAGGGAGCCCTCTCCTCCTGCCCCTTGCTTGCATGGAGCAGGGCTGGCTTCCTGTGCCTACACACTCCTGGGGGTCATGAGGAATAGCCATATACCCCTGTTGCACTTACATCAGGGGCTTCCCACCCTCACACCCCTGAATAATTAGTCATGTTATTCTTTGAGAAGGAAATAATCTCTTGGGATGACAGTAACCTACATCTATGCTGTATTTGGCACATGATAGGCAAAGTTAAGTACCAGCAGGCTTTTCAAAATGGGAATGATTTAATCTCATATCTTCTATAGCTCTTTCTTTTACTTGGATGAGTGCTAATGGTGCCCACCACACAACAGTGCAGCACAGACAACATTGTAGGTAACCACAGTGTGTACTTGTGTCCAAGAAGGCCAATGCTATCCTGGGGTGCATTAGGAAGAGCACTGCCGGCAGGTAGAGGGAGGTGATCCTGCCCCTCTACTCAGTCCTGACCACTGTGTCCAGTTCTGGGCTCCTCAGGACAAGAGAGACATGGAGCTCCTAGAGTAGTTTCAGTGAAGGGTTTCAAAAATTATTAAAGAGCTGGAGCATCTCTCTTTGGAGAAAAGGCTGAGGGAACTGGGCCTGTTCAGCCTCAGGAAGAGACATTTGAGAGGGGACCTCATCAATGTCTAAGTATCTGAAGGGAGGGTGTTAAGAGGATGGACCAGGCTCATCTGAGTGGTGCTGAGCAATGGGACAAGAAGCAACGGGCAGAAACTGATGGACAGGAAGTTCCACCTGAACCTGAGGAAGAACTTCTCCATTGTGCAAGTGACCAAGCGCTGGAACAGACTGCTCAGAGAGGCTGCGGAGTCTCCATCCCTGAGGATACTCCAGAACTGTCCGGACACAATCCTGTGCCCTGTGCTCTGGGAGGCCCTTCTGGAGCAGTTAGGCTGGACCAGATGACCACTGTGGTACTTTCTGACCTGACCCATCCTGGTATTCTGTGATTCTGAAACCTTTCGAAAATGTTTGCTTTCCAACATCACCATCTACTCATGTTTTTGATGCAAGCGCCCATTTACGTAACAAACAGACATGCTCACGTGTCAATATTTTTTCTTAAGCCGTACAGAGATATGGAGAAAGATCACAGCAAGAATTAGGCCAAATTCTAAATACTGGTCTCAAAAACCCATGAAGTTACAGGTCCAGTTAGAATTTGACTTCAGTTTGCACTTGAGATTGATCTGTTACCTAAGATCTGCAGTAATTGAAATTTCTGCTTTTCCTCTAACTGGCCCTTATTACAGCACTTTGGTCAACATAGGCGCAGGTTGCTTGATGAGGCTGTGAAATACCCATATCCATCTGTGGAAAGGTCTGGAGAAACCCATGCTTGGTGCTGAGCAGGGATTTGACCACAGACCCCTGGTGTTCTCCAGTCCAAGGTCGGCTATGGCTCCAACACCTCCTTCCGATTGCCCCAGTTCCAGCTTGATTCCCAAGGCATCTTCTGTAGTTTCCTCTGACATGCACCAAAATGAGCACCACTTGTGCTTTGGTGTGATATCCCATGGGCATGTCCCCAAACTCTGCAGCAAAGGCACATCAGCAGCTTCTGGAGACAGAAGGGCTCAGTCTCTTTGTTGTCATCTCTTCAGTCAACGCATCTGGTGGTCAGGGGTAGGACAACAAGCAGAACTGTTTGCTTTTGGGGTTTCTTTAAGTGTGGGAGGAACTTTTTTTTTTACAAAAATAATGATGTCTTGATGACTGCATTAGACTAGATTTCGAGGAAGAAAAACACCATCTTCAAGGTAAGCTTGCTTCTTGCTTTCATTGTGGTCAGAGCTCAGCCTGGGGCTGAGGTCAGAGACCTCCCCTACGTTCATGCTCTCTTGCTTGCTTCTCCTTCTTTCCCCTTTATTTAGCTTCAGACACTCATATACACATTGCTGAAACTGTTACGGTCGCCATAACACCTCTTTCCTGCTCAACTACTACCTCTGCTTTTCCCCTTTCAAGCTCTCCATTAATAACTCCCTTCTTCATGACCGTGTTATAGTCCCCATCATCAGAGATACTGTTATAGGCTGTGTTTTACTCTGCAGAAATCAAAGAGCTCTTCTTCTCAGGCCCACATGCCAGTATCTCTGGTTATTTCTATTGGTCTTCATTTTCCACAGCCTCCACTCCCTTTACAAAGTTGCCATGACAAGAAGCGCAGATAGCGCTTGACCTGAAGCTGTCAGGCCTCTTACAGAACTAGTGTCTTCTCAATGTGATATTCAGGGGGAAAAGTATCCCCTTATCATTTCCCCATAACAACTAGAACTTGTAGAGCAGGTGTTTCAGCAAGCTACACACTATGATGCTTAGGTCAGAAAACAGTAATTGCAGTCTAGCAGTATGAAACATGCATAGTAATTAACTATGACAGCTCTTTATGGACTGAAGTAACTGGGCCACGTTATTGGGCTTTCTTTGTTTTCTTAGTCATCAGTCAACTCCTGGATACAGGGAAAAATCAGCTTTCTTTTAAAACATTCTGATCATTTTCTATGCAGGCTTTATTTAGCAATCAGCATAAAAATTGCATTCCTTAACTGTGCTTTAGATTAGAGCACCAAAAAAAACCCCCAAAAAATCCAAAAACATTACACTTAGAAAAAGAATTTCAATAGCTTCAAAAACATGTGCTGTTACTTAATTTAGTGGCAGTGGAAATACGTGAAGCTACATTTTTTCTTAATGTGTATCAACCACATATCAGTGATGCTTCTATGAATTATATGTTTCTAGCAATTACTCAATTTGCAGTTACAATTAAAAAAAAATACATTTAGGTCGCCATACTATCAAGGAGACATTCAAAAGTGGCCTAAAAGGGCCAATTACTAGATATATTTCAAAATGAAGTATTAGTTTCCATAGGCCTGCATACTGCTGGTAGCAATCACTTCAGCAACAACCACCTCTAACATGCAAGCTAGCTACTTGTAAAATGGCAGCACTGCTTATTTGGGAATCTTCCAGCAGTGATGAGCTGCAGCTTCAGTGTGATTCCACACAAGCTAAGCCTAAAGTTCCCTTAGTCTTCTTCAGAATTAATCAGATGCAGAATTAAATCCATATTTTTTTATTACTTGAAATCAGTAATATAGTCCAAGTCCAAGGTTTCAGAGATGCTGAATGGGGCAGTTCTGTTACAAAAAGCACATGAAAGGATATCTCTGTAGAATCATAAAATCATTTATGTTGGAAAAGACCTTTAAGATCATCAAGTCCAACCATTAAGCCAGCACTGCCAGGTCCAGCGCTGAGCCGTTTCCCTAGGTGCCACATCTACATGTCTTTTAAATAACTCCAGGCATAATGACCCAGCCCCTTCCCAGACAGCTGTTCCAATGCTTGACAGCCCTTTCTGTGTAGAATTTTTTCCTAATATCCAATCTAAACCTTCCCCGGCACAGATTAAGGCCATTTCTTCTAGTCCTGTCACTTGATACCTGGGAGAAGAGGCCAACCCCCACATCACTACACCCTCCTTTCAGGCAGTTGTAGAGAGTGATAAGGTCCCCTTGAGCCTCCTTTTCTCCAGGCTGAACACCCCCAGCTCCCTCAGCTGCTCCTCATAGGACTTGTGCTCCAGACCCTTCCCCAGCTCCATTGCCCTTCTCTGGTCTTGTTCCAGCATCTCAATGTTTTGCTTGGAGTGAGAGGCCCAAAACTGACCACAGGATTCAAGGTGTGGCCTTACCAGCACCGAGCACAGAGGGACAGTCACTGCCCTGGTCCTGCTGGCCACACTATTGCTGGTACAAGCCATGATGCCACTGGTTCCTTTAGCTAGCAGTATGTTTTATAGAGAACAATGGAGACATAAAGAGGAATAAGTATTTGGTGCCATGAAGTTGTGTTGGTTTTTTGGTGTTTTGATAGCAATCTGAGGTATCTCAATGAAGAGCTATCCCATCTCACGGTATTATTTCAGCTAAATGAGAAATTTGAACAGTCCAAGAGGGCACTAGTGATAACAATTGGGTACTGCATGGAAATTCTTTAACATAACCATACCAAGTTAGATGGGGCTTTCTGCAATCCGGTTTAGTGAATGGTGTCCCTGCCTACAGCAGGGTGTCGGAAACAGATTATCTTTAAGGCCGCTTTTAACCCAAGCCATTTCATGGTTCTTTGATAAGCAGAGGTGGTAAACTCTGGCCCCTCATTTCAATTCCCATCAATAAGGGCTGGAAAGACAGAGATATTTTTCTGCTTTGAGCACAAAGGACCACAAAGGCATTTAAGTAAAGTATTGCTTTCATCAACTCTGTGCGCATACAGATCACAGAAAGGACTGAGGAATGCCTTTTGGTTGAGCTATAAACCACAGACCCATATGTCTATTGACATCCTTTTGAAACCTTAATCAAGGAATATTATTACTGCATTTTCTGCCTCTCTAAATATGGATTATTCTCCTCACTCTGGAAGAGAACTCTCTGGCAAGAAATGTATGAAGTGTGTATTAGGACCATGCCACCCTTGTACAAAGATATTATATATAAACCACAGGTATGAAGAAGATTAATTCTGATCACCATAGCATAGACTAGTAAACCCACAAGTAATAGCCCTTATTTAAGGAGAAAGATGTCACTTTTTACTCTAACTGTGCCTTCTCCCAGGCTCATGGCATACATCTGTTGTTTCTACCATATTAAATATACAGGGTGTGTATTATCATTATGATAATAGGTTACTTCAATCTAACCACAGAACTGTAAATACAACATGTACTTGTACTGAGGAGGTATCCAAATTAGCTCAGAGCAGTGCCACATTTAAATGGTTTTATTGTGCATGTTTAATTTAATACCCGGTGTTTTAGATGTGCTAGAATTATATGCACAGCCTGCTACTGCCATTCAGTGGGAGTTACTGTTATAACACTGGAACAGGATACAGAAAAGGGTGCCAACACTGCCAAATAGGAAGGGTTCCTGACAGAGACGTCCGTGTCTATTTCAAGATCTTGAAAAAGGTTTAAAACGTACAAAAAAAATCACCGTAGTATGTGACAAGGTCTAGTGCAAACAAAGAGAGTGTCCTATCACCAAGAGATTTTTTCACTCCCAAGTTTTCCTTGCCAGAGGGCTGCTCACAGACCCTCATTTCTTGAAAGCCATGAAAGTGCATGTTTCTCTACCGGTACGGTAGCAAAGCCCCATCATTAACCAAACCTTTTTGATTAATCTTTATTGGTCCCAAGAAGATCCTACAGCAATGCAAAAAACCTGTGGCTTTCTTTTTATCTTAACTCCCAATAGTGCTGTAGATCAGACATTACTTATTTCCAAAATACCACAAATATCACCAAGAAAATTATTTTGAAAAGTTGTTTTTTCCAGCATGTAGCAGAAGCCCTGCTACATACCACAGTTCTTTCAAAACCCTTTTGCAATAAAGGGTTTGCAAATCAAAGCCCCTGCAAAGCACAGAAATGTGTGCAAGAAGGGTGAGGAAGAGGGTACTTCTGAAACAGGGAAATGTACCCTTGCAGTGAATCAATATGACTGCAAATGATTGTCAAATGACTGCAACACTCTTCCCAGGTCTGGCTTTGGCTGGAGCTAATGTTAGTGCACAGCTTTGTGTCAGGGACAAAAATGGTCTTACAAGAGCTGTTGTTTTATCAAGACAGTCGAGACAATCACAGAGCACAAAGGCGAGGAAAGAAGCAATGTTTCCTAATGGGCATGTGCTATATGCCACAGTAAACTGCAAGTGGTGATACATCGCATTGGTGATGAATGCCTCACTCACTTATTCGTTTGACTCCAGCAAGGCACTGGCCTCACTGGTGGGAGTGTTGGGACGGCAAGAGATGGTCTCTGCCTTGCCTTGCTTTGCCTTGCCCTTCTCTCTTTTAAAACTGTTCTATTATGCTACCTCTACATTAATTCCTACTATGTTCTTCATGCACATGGCATCAGCCTTATCAAAAATATACATCTTAGGCATTAAAGTCATCCTAGTTTGAGGTCAGTTTATCCTAGCTTCATGTATAAGTTTTCATACAAGCAGCAGCTTGCCTTCAACAAGCCAGTAACCTACTTAGAAATCCTGTATGTCAGCCAAAGGATTTCCACACCTCTAAGTACCAGCAAAACAAACATTTAAAACTTTATCCTGCACATAAAGGTACATGATTAAAATTTTGCTTACTCTGTGCCAAATGTGAGCCTGTGTTAACCTAAGGAGACTTAGGACAGGGTGTTAGCAGTGTTAGAACTATTTCAGCAGCACTTTTAGCTGGAGTAGCAATGCAGAGTGTGAAACAGGCACTGTCCCCTCTTCCCATCCCACTGCTCTCCTCATCAGGCAAAACCACCAGCCAGCCAAAACCAGCTTCTGGATGGGCAGCGATGCTTCATGCCTGTCTGTTTCAACTGCAAGGCAGGCTGCTTTGCCCTGCTCTTTATCTTGTAAAATACATGGTTAGGGTTGCAACTAACACATGGTTAGCTTTTGCAGAAGAAGGCAGAATCCATAAATCACTTTGCATGGATAGTTCTCCCCCAGGAAAGAAAGAAAAACAAACCTCGATCTCACAAGTTAACGTGTGTATCACTGCAGCAGTATCATGAACATTGTTACTGACTCCTCAGGCAAAAGTTTGAGGGAAGATACTCTTTTCCAGAAAGTTTGGGAGCTGAAACTCCTGTCTTTCAGAGCATGAAAGCCTGTGTGCAATTCTGCCTTATATCCACAGGTGTCAGTGAAAGACCAGCACTTCTGACATTCATGGGGCAAAAATCACTGAGTTGGATAAAACCACAGAAGTTAAACATAGCTTAACTCCATGACTGTAGGCTCATCACCTGGAAAACATGCAGTTTTAAAAGACTTTAAGAGACATTTCCTGGCAAGTTCAGAAAAATCATTCCTAGAATGAGGCAGGCCAAACAATTCAGCAGAGCAGTTTCTTTCCACACTGGTCTAATTCTTTTCCTTTGTGGCATAAAACCCCATCTTTTCTTCTTTAATTCCACAGGCCAGACACCTCCAGTTTCCCCATCCCATAGCTCCTTCCATGTGCCAAACTCCAAGTGGGTTTTCCCTTCATTTCCCTGGACTCTGAAGGCCAAGGCTCATGTTCTCTGTCGGCACTGGATAGCTCTGCCTCATTTGTATTTTCCACACGAATTCCATCCAGCCACTTAATGCCTCCTGCAGCCCTTCAAATTAAGGCTTCCCGAACTGTTGCTGCTACTCGGAGTGCTGCTGAAGGAGTGAAGGAGAGGAGAAGCAACTTAGATGTGGCTGTTTTGCAGTCCCCACACCCATCCCAGGCTCATGGCATATGTCTGGCTCTTGCAGTCATGAAGGCAAAATGGGTCTTAAGGACAATTCTTGTGGCAAAGAGAGGGGACGGATCCTGGTAGCTGTCCTCAGGGCACGTAATCAACTAAACAGCTGCACTCCCCACGGGGTCTGCCTGTGCATAATGCTGTGCTATTTGCATCTTTGTGATCTCCATTCAGGCAGGGTGCTCCTTCAGGAGACGCAGGATACGGCATCCCCTCGCAGGAACCACCTGGCACCATTTGAGGGTATGTCCTGATACACACCTCGTACAGAGGAGTTACAGATGTAAAGCACATCTTTGCTGTGAGGGAGAAAAAGGCATATAGTCCTTCCCAGCAGATCACTGCTCTGTATCATCCTAGCTGTATGAGCAAATGCCTACTGATTCTTCATTAGTGAAAAAACCCCTGTGTCACACACCCCTTCCCAGGGTGGTGTACACATGCTCCTCATCACAACTTCCCTGTGTGAGGGAAAATCCTTTCTGACAGGGAACACACTGTGGTATTAAGTCACCCTCCCTTGTCAAAACAGAGCTACAGATCAAGCTGGGAGACAGCTACATGGCTGCTCCAGTCATTTCATGATGCAACTGAGAGTGACCTTGGCTTCAGATGAGAGCAGTGCTGCTACCAGCTGCTGAGGCTGGCACAGTCCCAGCCAAGCCAGGGCACGAGGGAGCTCCTTGGACAAGCACACTCAGCTGGAGGATGAGGCTGAGCTGCTTTGCCTCTGACAGACATGTCTGGAAAGGACAACTGGACGCAGGTCTTTCAGACAGCCAGGAGCTAGGATTGCAGTGCTTGCAGGTCTGCGGCCCTTCCGAGGTTTTAGCACTGCAGTTCTAGAAAAACTAATAAAAGGTATGTAAGCATCTTCACCCATCCTGTGGAAACGCTCATTTCTGTGAGATCTTAATTTCCTTGATTTAACTTTTTTTATTTAAGGTTTACGAAGAACGTAGAGAATTTGAGAATTAGGAGAGAACTGAGATGGATGTTACCAGTGAAACTCATGAAATAACAATTGCTGCAATTGTGATGCTGTTAGCATGTTATTGGGAAGAATAATTACGAATATGATCATATCTGAAGTGTGAAATTTCTAGCTTGCAGAAGGGGTTAAGGTGCAATGCTTCAATCATGCAGGTTTCTTAAAAAAGTGAGAAGATGGTCCTATGGAAAAACATGGGAAATTGTTCCCTGAGTGAAGGAAATAATATATTAAGAAAATTTCCTCTTGTTCAAAGAAAGTTAACATAAATTCTTATTTTTTTTAAAAAAATCAATATAACATGTGAGTGTATTTATATTCGCAGATATAAATATTGTGCCATGGTGAAAAAATAATGTTTAAATCTGAAGTGTGGTAAAATTTTTCGAACAAAAACGACTGTTCATCAGATTTTATGTCAAGTGTAAGCAGATGTAGAACTGCATTATGCATTATGCTATCTACTGTATCTTTTGAAAACTCCACTTAACTTCCAACTGTTCAAAAATCCTTTGGATGTAACTGGGAGAGCAACCAAACCAACACTACGGTCTGCACAGACTTACATTAATCTGCACTATTCACTGTCAGTGAAGTAGTTTCATGCCTAACAATTTACAAATAGTCCTGATTACTGAAAACCTCTCCAGCTGCCATTCTTCATCATAATCTTTAAAGCATCTATACAGTATTCAAGGGAAAAGTCATAATTATTTTATTGTATTGTCCAATTGAGCTAATTTGAGGTTTAGTAATTTTTTTATTTGGAGGAAAAAAGTTCCATTAGAACTAGCTCCAATCCTGTTAGTCTTGCAGCCGACTCCAATTATTTGTTATGAAGGAGAAACAGGTTGCCTGTAACTTCTCTCTGAGGTTGTTTCTGAGCCCTGAAGCTCTGGTCCTTCATGATGTTCAAGCTTGCACCTCCAAACAGTGGCCACCTGTGTGCAGGTGTTGAGCCGAGCCTCAGAGCTCGGCTCTGAGCAAACCTCTGAATCCCCGAGCAGTGCACAGCCCTGTCTCACCAGCTGGCTGGCTGAGCCAAGGTAATGCCACTGTGTCCTACCACAGCTGCACCCACAGCAGACAGGCAGCAGAACCCTCGGGTGGGAGAAGCGTCCAGGAGAGAGACAGGGAGGCACTGTTGTTGAGCTTCTGCCTCTGAGGAGGAGTAAAACAATTTACTGGTGTTTGCATGGGGCAGGGCGTGATGAAAAGTACATTCAGCTCTGCCTCTGCTGCAGATCACCCTTGTAGATGCTAGTGTTTGTTGGCATCTCAGCAAGTTGGTTTGAAATAAGTATTTAAGGGTTTATAACTAGAATTCTATTTATTTCTTTATTTTTGTTCTAGAAAACAAAACAAAACATTTGCTGTTTCTGTACAGCAAACCTTGAAGATAAAGCAACTCTAACTTTGGCATGGGCTGGCAAATACTGTGCAGGCTCACTTGTTGAATGGATGGAAGTGTTGAATTTTTGAGTTTTACTTCAAGAGTTTTGCTAAAGGTCTTCTGGACTCTGCACTTAATCAGACAAGGTTTCTTTTGAAGCAAGGAATGAGTTGGGATTTGTGGATTGTCTGTCCATGGGGGAAGCAAATAGTAATGAGTCTATCAATTACTTCTACAGACATAGATATAGAACCATATAAATTGTTTTGTAACAATACGGTGTGATTTATTTTGCATTCATGTTTTGAAAGTGTGTTAGTACATGTATACCAGTTGACTTCTACATATTATGTGTGTATGCTTTTGGATACAAAAGAAACTAGGTGCTGGACACTTTCTGCTGTGCTCAGCTTCTGGCCTTTCTTTTTTTCCAGATATTATCGTTATTAGAAGGCAATGATTTAATTGATGCCCATGTGTGATGTCTGTCAGAAGGATCACACACAATGAGTTTGCGCTGAGTTGCTGCCACCGGTATGATGATATGCATGCTCAGAGATGAAAACACGGAGGTAAAGGAGCCAGTTGACAGCCACCTGTGGCAGGCTCACAGTAGAGCAGGCTGCACGGAGTTGGTTGCTTGGCAACCAAGGCGAGGGTAAAGAATGAAGGAGGGACTCCTCAGTGCCTTCAATCCCAGTTTATTGGAAGGAGCAGGAATCAGGGAGGTGCTGGAAGGGGAGGCGACGACGAGAAGTCGGGGAATGACAGTTGCACGCCCCTTTTAAACCGGGGCAGTGCAGGGAGGAGACAAAGGGAGGAACCAATAGGGGAATGACATGGGTTTGACATTAACGAATCAGGGTAACACGGGGGAGGAACATATTTAAACTAACCAATGGTAAACTGAACATAACAGAACTTTCCAGATGTTAATGAATATTGAACAGTGGGTAATGAATATGTATAAAACAGTGAACCAATGGGAATAACATGAACATAGAGGTTTCCAGAACGAGGGGTGGAGTTGCGGTGGATTGACATCCAGTGGGATGGAGCCTCAATTATCGACCCCGCCTGCGGGGTCGGACTCTTGGGCTGGAAAATCCACCCACTGAATGTCACTCAGCCCCCAAGTGGGCTGGGCCACCGCAACATCTCCCCTTTTTCTGTTTAATAAGTTTAAAATTAAATTAAAAATAATCTTTTTGATGATACAGAAGGATAGTAAAACAAGGAACAGAATAAGTAATATAAACCCAAAGTCTCTAACAATGGAGGTCCACCACCCCGAGAGTCCCCATCCTGTGAGGGCGTCTTCAAGCCAGCCCTTGGATTCTTCCTTAATGTGATGTATCAGTTCTTTCATCTCCTGGACCGTTCTTCTGACGTCCTGGGCTCTCGATGACAAGTTAAAGCAGCACAAGCCCTCAAACTCCTGACAATCGTGGTGGTGAAGTAGGAGAAGGTAATCTATGGCAGCCCTATTTTGCAATGTCGCCCTCCTGGTGATTTCCTCGTCTTGCAGGAGGTTGCTGATAGCGGATGAAGTTAAATTGGCCTGTTTGGCCACCCAACATTCTAGGGTGCCCAGTTCCCCTAGTGCCTTCGCTGCTGCCACCCAAGGTAGAAAAGCGGAGACGGCAGCGCGATGCAACCTTGACCAATGAGCAATTTCATGTTTGCAATTTGGATCTAATTCCTGTAGGCTTCTCTTTTTGCGAGCCAATTTGGTTTTATTCTGCCAATCAATAATTTGGGTAATGTTGGGCGTAAACAGGGTCATCCGCCCTAAGGTGCATGGTCCTCCTAGAAGGCGAGAGGGGATGCCTGCCCAAGCCCGGTCGCCACACAACAGGAACAGGCCCTTAGGTAGACGTCGGGGAGCACTGTCCTGTGTGGACGCCATTTCTACATGCGCGATGTTGGTGCACCATTGGGCTGCCTGAAACTCCTCCTTGGGCTGGACAACATTCTGATATAAATTCTTCTGGCTTCTCGGTTCATACATGAAGTGCACGCAAAAACGGGCACGGGTCAAACCCAAAATATCGAACTCCGTTGGCTCACCGGAGAGTCTGGGCAGGTCCTTAACCCAATCCCTCCAAAGCACGAGGGGATTGGTGACTGGGACTTTTACAGTTCTTAAAACAAAGGACCTGGCCATCCTCCGATGAGTCAATTTGTTCGTGTCGTCCCGCAGTGCACGTAAACGAGCGGGAAGCTCAGAAGAATTCAACTGAATCCCCACCAGGCAGGTCGACATCGGATTGTCAGGGTTTGAGGTGCTGAGGCAGATGTGATCCTGCCCCAGCGACTTGGCCAAGAGAGCCCAGACGTTGGCCCGTGGTTGAGGGACGATCCAGGAGGTGCTCGGTGGAACGGAGCATAGGAAGAACCCTAGGCCGGCCATCAGGATGAGGCGAAGGTTGATGAAGTTCGGGTGGTGAACCATTTTCTAAAACAAGCAAGATACAAAGATCAATTCAAAATACAGACAAAATACAAGGATTCGTTCAAAGGGTAAGGTAAAGTATAAGGATTAATTCAAATAAGATGATCCTGGAAGGGGTAGGTGAAAGACACACAGACTCAAAAAGGGGGTTTCCGGCGCCTGCGCCTCCATGCCGCTGCTCGAACATCTTTTTCTTCGGTGTTTCTTGGAGCCTGATAGGGTTTAACACACTTCGCGGGGACCCACTTAAGTCCCTGGGGCGTGGATACGCTAGCATAGCCACGACCCCAGGTGATTAGATGGGATGGACCCTGGACCTGATGGGACTCCGGATCTCTCACCAGGACCTGTGGATGTTTCTTCAATTTCTTCCTGCAGGAGTTGCTGAAATGTCGAAAGATTGGCGGCTCTGGCTCTTCATATGATGTATTTAAAAAGTTTATTGTGAAGAGCGCCTTGGCCAGCCTGAAAATGGGTGAGTTCGTCTTGATGGTACCACTCTGTTGTAGGAGGACCCGTTTGAGTGTTTGATGGGCCCTCTCTACAACGGCTTGCCCGGTTGGGGAGTGAGGAATCCCGGTGACATGTTGGATTCCCCACTCTTGGCAGAAGCGGTCGAACTCTTTGGAGGCATAGGCAGGTCCGGTATCTGTCTTCAACTCCTTGGGCATACCCAGCACGGCAAAGGCCTGGACTAGATGTTTTGTGACGTCCTTGGCCTTCTCGCCGGCATGGGCGGAGGCAAACATGGCTCCCAAAAAGGTATCGACGGACACG
Organism: Falcunculus frontatus; assembly: GCA_013398115.1. NCBI lineage: Eukaryota > Metazoa > Chordata > Aves > Passeriformes > Falcunculus > Falcunculus frontatus. The sequence continues at coordinate 56,438 of VZRV01003810.1, forward strand.
TGAATGTATTTTAATCTACCAAACTCAGAAAAATGAGTGATGTCCGTCTGCCACACCTCCCCGCTGTTTGTGCCTCTTTTATTTACCCCGCTGCCAAGAGATGGTAGTTGGAAAGACTGGCAGCTGGGGCATGTCGCCACGATGGCCCTTGCCTGGTCCCGCGTTAGATTGAACATGCAGACCAAGGCAGGTGCATTCTGATGAAACATTCCATGGCTCAGCTTTGCTTGTTCAAATACTAAGGGGAGCTTCACCAA